>CM058230.1:72122007-72353550 GCA_030180135.1 Orychophragmus violaceus | reverse complement strand
GGAGGAGATGAGGAGGAATCGAGTGACAACTGCAGAGGCAGGACCGAGCCAGACATGATCAAGCCAGACATGATCAACCCAGACGTCTTCATCTTCACCGGGGACGTCCATAATGGTGACTTGACCGAGGCCACAGACTTTTTGGCTGATACCGATTTGGACATGAACTAGTAAGATAGTTTAATTACGGTTTTTATGTATTACAATTTTTAGTAGGTTTGTAAAATATTTTTATAATATATTATATTTTTTTGTTTTATATTATTATTAAATTTAATATTAATTTTCAAAATTAATTATATA
This sequence comes from Orychophragmus violaceus, assembly GCA_030180135.1. Classification (NCBI taxonomy): domain Eukaryota; kingdom Viridiplantae; phylum Streptophyta; class Magnoliopsida; order Brassicales; family Brassicaceae; genus Orychophragmus; species Orychophragmus violaceus. The sequence goes on along the minus strand of CM058230.1, from coordinate 72,353,247 downwards.
AAAATAATATATACATATATATATAATTTTACTTAATATATATATATATATATTTAAAATTTGTCGTTATTCGAGATAATAATTAAAGACGAAAGAACGACGAATATCTTTACGACAAAATAATGATGAAATTAGATAACGATGAATTAATAACGAATATTTTAATGATCATTTAGTGACGAAATCTATAGCGGCGATCTAACGTTGAATCATTTAACGACGAATTAAAAACTTTTACTTATTAAATAAATATATTTTGGTTTTCTCCATTGATTCGATGTTAATTTGTTGCTAACTTAGCTACGAATTACGAAGTCATGCGACGATCATATTTCGTTGTTAATTCGTAACGACATCCTGCGACGATCCTATTTCGTCGTTAATTTGTAGCCAAATTAACGACAAATTAACGACAGAATATTAACCATGGATTAACGACGAATTTTAACAGTCGTTATGTGCGATGATTTAACGACAAAAATAGATTAACGATTAACGGCGATTTAACTTTCATCGCAAATTTGATGATAAAGCCTAATAGCGATGGAATAGCAACATATACACATGTTGTGTTGTTATAGGCTTGTTTTTTTGTAGTGAGGTATTTACCTTACCCAAGAGAAGATCAGAGGAGATGCCACGAAAAGAAGGACAAAATCGACAGTGGCAATCGACAAAGGCAACAACTGCTCGCCGAGTTTTGACGACGGCTGGCTGACAGCAGCTGAGCTCTGGATCTGGCAGAGCTTCGTCGTACAACTTCTCTTGTTCTTTTCTCTTGGTGGCAACACCAATTTGTAATTGGAGAAGTGGACTCATAGGTTTCAAACTGTGTTTAGATTTGGATTTGGGTCTTGAAATTGCATAAAAGGAGGATCTTAAGCTTGTGTTTTGGGTCGTGACAATATTAACTCTTTTTTAAGCTATCTTAATTTATAAGAGAATCATATGTTTGTATTTTGCTTTCTCCTTTTTTGTCTTCCATGTGGTTACTAATTAGCACATAGACTTGGAGTATGACAAATAATTGTTCCTTTTGACCCAAAAGAAACAAATAATAGTCCCAAAGATCAAATAAATTGCCTAAACAAAGCACTCTTAGTAAAAAAAAAAAAAAAGGATAAAGATGGTATGATGGATCAGACAGGGTGGTTGGGCTTCTCGATAGTACAACGAAATGCCACATGTGGAGTGACCGACGTTATCGTTTGAGAAAGAAACCCTTGTTGCCGTATATGGGCCATTAGTGAGACCCGTTTACATAGGCCTATATTGAATCTGGTCCATTTTAAATGTAACGAGTCGAATCTTTTTTTAACCAAAATCCGCCCCTAACTTTTGAAAATCAAAATCCAACCCTTAGAAGTCAAAGCGACGGCGACGGAGAGAGAGAGAGAGCGACGGCGACATCTCCCCCTCCTTCCTTCCTGACGATCGAAACCCTGTGCCCTAATTCGAAAACGTACCGGAATCATAGTTCGCCGCCGTTCTGCGTCGCCCGGCGGCGGAAATGTGCGCTTGGGGCAATGCGTTTAATCTTCACCGTCATGCTCTCTTTCATTCCTTACCTTTATTCTTCTTCTAACCGTCCATGCTCTTCCCCCATCGCTCATCCTCGAACCCGTCGTTTCCGTCTCAGTCGCTTCGCCACTGCATTGATCGCGACATCCGCTCTTCTCCTCGCGTCCGTTGCCTGGCTCTCCCTCGTCTTCTCACCCGCCAGTTCTCGTTGCTGGCATCTCCTTAGGGATTGGGAAGACTCCCATATCTGGAACAGACGGTACCATCCTCATATCCCTAGAGAAATCCGGCCGCCGTCAATTCCAGCTCATGGGGACGAGATTCTCCAACCTAAGAATCGCAGTCTCTGGGAGGAGACCAATAGACTTGATCTGTCTCTGCATCACTTGATATTTGGTATCGCTGGATCTTCACAACTCTGGGAACGCCGTAAGGAACTCGTGAGGCTATGGTGGAAACCTTCTCAGATGCGTGGTCACGTGTGGCTCGAAGAACAGGTTTCTCCAGAGGAAGGAGATGATTCGCTTCCTCCGATCATCGTCTCCGAAGACTCCTCTCGTTTTCGTTATACTAATCCCACTGGCCATCCTTCTGGACTTCGAATCTCCCGTATCGCGATGGAATCTTTCCGCCTCTCTCTCCCTGATGTACGGTGGTTTATCCTCGGAGACGACGACACCATCTTCAATGTTGACAATCTTATTACCGTCTTGAGCAAGTACGATCCTTCAGAGATGGTTTATGTGGGAAACCCCTCGGAGAGCCACTCTGCTAACTCTTACTTCAGTCATAATATGGCATTCGGAGGCGGTGGCATCGCCATTAGCTTCCCTTTAGCGGAAGCTCTCTCTCGCATCCACGACGATTGCCTCGACAGATATCCAAAGCTATACGGGAGTGACGATCGCCTCCACGCCTGCATCACAGAACTCGGAGTTCCTTTGTCTAAAGAGCCTGGCTTTCACCAGGTACTGTCTCCTTCAATCTATGATCTCTTGTTTCTTCAGTCTCGTCATTGCTAATTTCACGATGTTTGTGGCAGTGGGATATTAAGGGAGATGCTCATGGCATCTTGTCCTCTCATCCCATCGCACCCTTTGTCTCAATTCATCACGTTGAAGCTGTGAACCCTCTCTATCCGGGCTTATCGACATTAGATAGTTTGAAACTCTTCACAAGAGCTATGGATATGAACCCCAGGAGTGTTTTGCAGCGATCGATCTGTTACGATCATACTCGCAGGCTGACATTTTTGATATCTCTTGGTTATGTTGTACAAGTTTTCCCGAATATCCTTTTACCACGGGATCTTGAGCGAGCTGAGCTTACCTTCTCTGCCTGGAACGGGATAAGACAGCCGAGTGAGTTTGATCTTGACATAAAGCTTCCACTTTCATCTCTGTGTAAGAAGCCTGTACTCTTCTTCTTGAAAGAGGTTGGACGTGAAGGCAATGCTACTCTGGGATCGTACTCGAGATCCTCGGTAAAAGATGATTTGAAGAGGAAGCTTCTATGTTTTCCACGCTCTCCTCCTCTGCAGAAGGTGGAAAAAATCCAGGTCATAGGGTTTCCTCTGGCCAAAAATTGGCATTTGGTGAGTTTAGCCTCTCATCACTTCTTTTCTCTATGATTTGCAATTGATGATTCTTTCATTCTATTTTTATTGCTCCGATCAGGCCCCACGACGGTTGTGTTGCAGAGCAACCCCAACAACTAATGAGCCTCTCAGATTGACAGTTGGGCAGTGTGGAAAGATCATTTTGGGTTCCACGATTAGTTCCCAATGAACACTTAAATGGCGGATACTGGATCTAAGCATTTGTTGTTTCAGATATATATCCTGTGGCTTGTACATAGGTATGAATGATCCAGGACCTTAACTGTTGTCTGACTTAGAATGCTAATGCCCAAAATTCGAATTCCATTGTTACTCTTTTGTTTATTACCTTTTTTGTACATCTGAGATTTGCGAGAACTCAACCCTTTCTTGTTGGGAAAACGATGAGTGCATTTGAGCTTGGCGCACTGCACACCATCAAAACATCTTAATAGCTTGTTTTATTGTTATGATACTCTGTGAAAAATGGGTTTTTTTTTATTTTTCCCTATCTACTATATTGTCAATCTTAATAGCCACATAAAAATTTGTGGGTTTAAGTTTGCTTTATATCCTTTTTAAAAAGATATATATCCATTAGTAGAGTGGTCCATGAGTTGTGGATTTAAGGAAATGTCTTTGGTTGGATAGATTTTTAAAGATGTGTGTGTTCTGAAACTTTGGGTTTAAATTAAAATCAGAGTGTTGTGGTCTTGTCATCAACTCTCTGACACACTGGCAAGTGAGCCCAGGGGGTTGTTTTGCTACTTGTTTGTCGTAAACCACGAAATTGACATTATGATGAGAGAGCAGCACTTGTTACCTCATAGTGTCTATTTAAGGGGTCAAATAAGTTAATGCAGTGATCACAAAGTTATTTTCATTTTAGAGTTTGTGCAAGTAAAAAAAGAAAAGAAAATATTTTTGACTTTCTGCCCTGCCATTCAGAAGTCAGAACGTAGAAGAAATGATTATGCACGAATATGGATTTAGTTTCTCATCCAACGGTTTCAAGTTGTTTTCTGTCTCGTGAAAAATGATGTTGGGAAAGTAATGAGTTTGACAACTTGCGTCCTAATGAGATGAGATTTGTAGTTTTAGTTTTGATTGGCAGAGACTTAAGAGAGAGAGACGCGTTTTTCTGGATTAACCAAACTAATTGTTGGTTTGGGTTTTAAGATTAAAGAGAGAAAATATGATTAAATGTTAAATCAAACTAACTAAGATGTATGATCTCTATGAAAAAGATTGAATACATAAATAAAATGATTGATAGCTACATTATACATGCCAACTAAACTAATGTTATTTACAATTATAATGACATGTGCCAATAAACATATGTTGTCTGGTTAACATGATAACCCCCAATTTAATTTTCATTCCGATGTATTATCCGATTAGATTTGGATCACTCAAAAAAACGTTTTTAATTTTTTGTTTTGGCTAACTACATCAAATAGAGAGATTCAAAAATCAAGGAATGTACTCAGTGAGCCTGTTCTTATCACCTCTTTTGATTATGTATTATTCTTAACTTTCGTTTTTAATTTTAAGTTTTTTTTAGTTAGAAAAAACAATTAAAAGTTAAGAGAACATATCACATGTAATAAGTAATAAATAAGTGCAAAAAGGGAGGTTAAAGAGATGATGCAGCTGTTTTCACCGCTCTCTCTTTCTTTCTTTCTTTCCCTTTCAAGAAAGTTCTCCACTTCCACCGCCCACCTTCTCTCTTCATTCCTTCTTCTTCCTCTTCTTCATCTCTCTTGACCTCTTTTTATTTATTTATTCTTTTCTCTACCTATTATTATTATTATTATTAATATTAGCATCTTTTTTTACTAAATATTATTAGCATCTTCTTCTAATTATTTTAATTTATTATTTGTATTCTTTAACTTTTTTCTAAAATTTGCACTCTAATTTAATTGCACTCTCTTTAACATTCAAAATATTTATCTTTTTCAGTTAGGAAAAAAAAACAATCGGTGTATATATGTGTAGCGAGATTTGGTAAATGAAAATGAAATGTTGGTAACAAACAGTTTTATGTAGGTGATGCTATTTATTATTTAAATGCATATTGTCGACAGTGTGAGTAAGTGTCTGCATCGAAGTCTTCAGTTTGCAGCTAATTTTAGATATGATGCTCTTTAATTCATGTTCATTAAAACTTCACCACTCCTATATTCTTCACCACAATTTTAGTGTCTCAAAATGTATTTTTTATAGCTATAATAAAAGAGCATAATTCTATCTAGTCATCCATATTAATAGGGGTTTTTTTTTGCCAATATTTGGTCCATTATATATATTAAAAGTAGCAAAAGTTACAACAATTTTCACACTCATAAACTCTAGAAGATTTCGTGTATTTCAACTCAACCCCCAGAGATGCCGAAGCTCAATCGCAAACAAGTTGAAGTATAAAATCATGAGAGTAACAAGAAAAAGACCAAAAGAAAGAAAGAACAAAATAGAGGAAGCCAAAAAAAAAGGCTATAGCAGGATAGAAAAAATTAAGAGTTCCCAAAGTCGAGTTGATAGACCCTTTCAAGTAGCTCAATCTCCAGATTGAAACCCAAAGATGACGATAGTCCCATATCCAGCCCTAAGACGAATCACATCTGAACAAGCCCAAACAGGCCCAACGAAAATCCAGTCGAAAGAAGGTTAGACGCCGACAGTACCAAATACAAACATTAAGTCTTGGTGAGATCATCTCCCAAAGAATATCACTGAACATAAGTCAACGCCGGATGCACAAATGAGCCATTGGTGCATCGCTCCAGATGAGAAGACTCGGCCTCTAGAGATTGATAGCCATTGCTGCATCGCTCCAGAACAGAAGATCGGATTGGACTCACAGAAAGAAGAAATTTGATTCCTTATAGTAGCTTCAATGATCCTTATAATCGAGTCTGGAGACAAGAAGACATGCATGTGCAAACGATTGTTCCTCTCACGCCTGACCTCATAAATTGTACCTTGCCAAGCGATGATTCGCATATATTTTTCCCCTGTTAATTCATTAGGTTGTCAATTGTATCAATCCAGGAATTTGTTATTCCGTTCATTTGAAATCTGCAGAGAAAATGATTCCAGATTGTCCATGTGAAGGAGCGATTGAAAAATAGGTGATCACGGCTTTCCGGTTCCAGATCGCAGAGTAAGCATGACGAAGAGACCTGAAGTCCCCAAGATAGCAGCATGTCTCGGGTTGGACATCGATTCAACTAGAAAATCTAGGTAAGAGTCTTTTGTTTGGGTATTCCTTTTTTAAACCAGACTAGTTTCGCCCATGGCATAGTTTGCATGCGATCCCTTAGCTCATTATATACCTCACTAGCGTTAAACATGTTGTTAACATTAATGCCCCAAGTCGGTAAGTCATCGCTATCAGACAGCGAGATAGATGTTAGGTGAATTAGTAACTGCTCCACTTTATCACATCTTGCAGAAGCTATTAACCAGTGAGACCCATTCCAGATTTCAATCAGAGTAGAAGAGCCAGAGATACCAGTTCTTCTAGGGCCCTGGGGACCTATGAATGATATATAAGGACAAAAAGGTGACCACGGCGTTGTCCAGAAGCTAATGTTCAACCCATTTCCAGGTGAAACCCTCAACCAAGTCTTTGAAACCTCTCTAAGTTTGAGGAGATGTTTCACAATCCAATTATGTGATTGATGAGCTTTCAATTCCCATATATTGCTATCCTTGATCACATTTTTATGAATCCGTGCTACCACACTGATTCTCTTTTGAAAAACAGCATCCAAAAGAGTTTGATGGCGCAAGAGCGGTTCCAGGAAGCTAGATTTTTAGGGTCGAGCCCTCCTTCTTCCTTAGGTGTGGTAACGGAATCTCAAGCCACACGAGCATTGTAACGACCATCTAGCGACTCCTTCCAAAGGTAAGCATTACACATACTATTGATCTTCTTGATACATGCTTTTGGGAGGATAAATGCTGCACCAGAAGTTTATTATCCTTGATATTACCGAGCTTAGGATCTGCAGACGACCTGCAAAGGAGAGGTATTTTGAAGTTCAGAAACTGATTTTTGTCTTTTTCTGTAATAGGGGTTCACAGTCAAGTAAAGAGAGCTTCTTTGTGGAGAGAGGCAGGCCCAGGTAATGCATTGTGAGATAGCCAAGAGGAATACCAGCAGCATCCACAAGGGACGTAACATCTGCATCAGAGAGACCATAAGGAAATAGGGAAGATTTTTCAATACTAATACCTAGGCCTGACATGTCTTTGAATTCTTTCAGTACCTCAATGATCCCAGAGAGTGACGCAGGAGAACCATCAGAGAACACTAGAAGGTCATCAGTGAAACAAATGTGAGTGAGTTTCGAAGTAACACATCTAGGGTGGTATCCAAATCTGTTTAACTCAGCCGCCATATTTAGCATATGAGAAAGCTCATTCATAGCTAAACCAAATAAGTATGGACTTAACGGATCACCTTGACGCATGCCACGTGATCCTCTGGTGAACCCATGAAGAGCACCATCAATTCCCACAGAATACGAAGGATTGGAGATGCACTCTCTGATCCATGACACATATTCACCAAGAAGGTTAAGTGCAGAGAGTGGCAATAACAAAGTCCCATTTAAGAGAATCAAATGCTTTCGCAATATCCAGCTTCAAGGTAAATCGTTTAAGGCCTTTATTTTTACGATCTCCACTTACAATCTCAGAAGCTAATAGACAATTCTCAAGTAGAAGCCTTCCTTTGATAAAAGTTGATTGATTAGAGAAGATGAATTGCGGCAAGATCGGTTTGAGCTTATTAACCAAGAGTTTGGATATGACCTTGTAAAATGTGTTGCAACGGGAAATATGCATGTAGTCCTTGATGATGGTGGCACATGCAAATTTGGGAACCATAGCCAGTATTGTTGCATTGGTGGATTGAGGCATTGAGACATCCTTGAAAAACTTCAGTATAGCCGCCACTACTTCATGGCCAAGGTGAGACCAAGAAGCTTTATAAAATCTTGAAGAGTAGCCATCTTGTCCAAGACTTTTAAACACATTGAGCTTAAATAGGGTCTTTGTGATCTCTTCTTGTATAGGAACTCTAGCAAAAAAAAAGAAGTCTTTGAACCTCTGTGAAAGAGAAGACCGTGTAAGATTGCACATCATGAACGAGGTTTGGAGCAACAGGGGATAGAGGAGGCCCGAGGATAGCTGAGAAGTGATCCACTGCAAGCTTACCAATCTCATACGGGTCATTGAATTGAATTCCATTAAGACCAGTAAGTGAAAGGATAACATTAAAAGCATTTCTTGCATTCGCCACTTTAAGAAAGAACCTTGTGCATTGGTCACCCACTTTCAACCAGTTGATCCTAGATTTTTGTTTGAAGAATGTTACTTCCACCAATTTTAACATTTCCAATTTCTCTTTGCAGAGCCGTTTCTGAAGGAAATTGCCGTTTGAGGGATCTTGAAGAGAGATTATTTGGAGATCATTAAGATAGTCTGTAACCTCCATGACCCTTTTCTCAATGTTCGAGAAATTATCCTTATTTAACTCACGGAGAGCTTGCTTGAGCATTTTATGCTTCTTTGACAGGATAGAAAGAGAACCAAAATCAATAGGAGAGGGAGCCCAGTTATTCCCCACAATAGACAAGAAGTCCGGGTGAGCCGTTAGATGGTTGAAGAACTTAAAGGGATTAGTCCCTGAGGGTGAAGCAACAGCATTCAGAGAGACAAGAGCTGGTGTATGATCTGAGAAACCAGGAGGCAAGAAGTTTGCGACACTATGAGGGTAAGAACTCAGCCACTCTTCATTTATTAAAATTCTGTCAAGCTTTTTGGCAATTGGACCACTCAGTTGCTTGTTAGACCAAGTAAAAGGAGGACCAAAATATCTTAAGTCTCAGACCTCAATGTCTTCCATACATGTTTTGAAGTCCACCATATGAGGAGATAACTAATTGAAACCAGGCAATGCGTGTTCATGACAGTTGATGATCTCGTTAAAGTCTCCACTTAGAATCCAAGGTTTGTCGTTGATAAAAATAGAGTTAACGCTTTGGAGATCTCTCCAAAGTAACTTCCTTTCATCGTTAGTGTTTGTAGCATATAAAGCTGTGAGGAAGAAGGGTGTAATACCAGGGCCATTGATATAACAAGTAATCATATGACGGCCTTTATGAATAATGGAGACAGAGAGAGACGTTTTCCAAAAAAGGATAACCCTACCATCATGGTCTTCAGAATGATTGTTAGTATACAAAATCGAGGGCAGATAGAACTCATGATGTTGGCCAGGTTAGCCTCTTTTACATGAGATTCCAAAATAGCTCCAAAAATAACCTTATATATATAGCCAGTTACGAAAAGATTGATGCTTATCATGCTCGTTAATGCATCTGACATTCCAAAAAGATAGGTTTACCGACATAAAAAAGATTGTTGGTTATTCGTCCCTTTGAGGGACGATCCCATAACATGGATATTGGTTCCATGTTCCTTTGAAAGAGGATTACCATCTGACAAGTCTGTACATCATTGAATGCAGATAGAATCGACATTCGGAGCCAAAAGAGAATGCACAGCTTGTAGAGAATATTGACCAAATCCATGGGTTGAGATTGCTGATTAGCAGCCAGCAGAGGGAGACCAGAAAATAACGAGGAATATCCTAGAGTAGAATTGTTAAAATTCAGAGCTTTAAAAACATTGTCACCTGCCATCAATTGACTCTGATCAGAGTTTCCTTGAGAACAAGGGAAACCCGAATTGACCATATGAGATAGGAGAGAAGAAATATTTCTCTTTTTGGATGAGTGCATCGTATGTTTAGGAGCCCCTTTTCTGATTGCTGTCAGACCAACAATGTGAGTTATATCCTTAGCAGTAAATTTTCTAGTTATCTCTGCTTCTTTGTCAAATATGAACATCGGAGGAGGAGAGACAAGATCACTAGCAGGGATGATAGCATAGCACACGAAAGAATCCTGCACTTCAAAACTAGATGACTGAGATTGTCTAGCTGACAAAGAAGGAGCTAACCCTTGAGAAGAAGAATGAGCCTGAAGAGAGGGCTCAGGTAAAAGCAATTCCTTGGTAAAGGGTTGAGAAGCAAGAGACAAACAATTGGGTCCCGGGGAAGTCTTTAGGTTCGCATCCTTAGAAACTTCTGAGGCAGCAGCAGGTCCAGTAGCTGAATCTGGTAAAATGATCACATGCTTAATAACTGATGGAACCATAGCAGCACCAGAAGATGAGCCTGGAAGATTGGTCTCAGTAGCAGTCGAGGGTTGAACAACAGAGTCAACAGAGCTACTATTATTGTTCTTTTTGGAGTGATCAGGAACATGATTCTCTTTTGAAGGTTCCCACTTAGCGTTCGGGCATCTTTGCTCAGCATGGCCTAATTGCTTGCAGCAAGGACAAGTGGGAGGAACCCACAGGTATGAGACAGCAACTGGAAAAACTTCACCATTCTCCCAACGGAGTTTAAACATTTCTGGAAGAGGCTTTGTGCAGTTGGCTCGAACCTTGACATGAGCCACATCAAGATTAACCATCCGAATATTAAATTCATATGCTTAAACCGGGTCCCCAATTAGGCCAGCAGTGAGACTTAGTCCTTCCTTGGTGTAAAGGTCAAAGGGAACTCCACGGATATGAGCCCAAAGGGGAATAGACTCCTCAGTTGGCTTCTTAAGGGCCGACTGAGACGTCCACTGAGCAACATAGAAGAGATAGGATTCGACATGCCAGATTTCCCGTTCAACTATTTTGCTGCGGATAAAGTCATTGGGGATTCGCACAAGCATTTAACGGAAAGATGGTCTGAGATGGATCTCAAGTTTTCTCTCTTTTCCCCAGATGTGAGATAGCACACTATGGATTTGGCTAAAAGAGGGAGGTTTACCTGTGAAAACCCCTAGAACAAAGTCTTTATGGGCATATTCACCACGCTGGAAGACATAATCTGGAACAATAACTCGAGGAACACCATCAGGAGAGAAGCTAGGGTCAGCGAGTCGTTTAAGAGATCTATCAACAGATTGTTTCATTCTGTTAGCCCAGGATTTTATGTTTTTCTGGAAGACTGGAGGACAGTTGGGTCAGGAAGGTTCCCAGAATCAACAATGTTCACAAGGGGAGGATTCTTTGGGTGACAAGCCGACTGAGATGAAGGAGTAGATATCTTTGAAGCGGTCTTAGAAGAAGAAGGAGTTTTGTTTGCGATCTTGACAGAACTAGGTTTAGAAGCTTGAATAGTTGATTTACTCGGAACTGTAGCTTTTGAAATATGAGTAGTAGAAGCAGATCTACTTTTTGAGGAAGCCGCTTTACCAGTTTCAGGTGGATGCGCTGCAGAAGAGGTCAATGGCAAAGAATTGGAAGATATTCCTTGCTCAGAAGAGGCTGAAGCCAACATCAATGGAGCAACAGTAGAAGTCTTTGCTTTAGTAGATTCGCTAGCAGTAATAGTTATATCCATAGGAGATGAACTGTCATGAACATCAGTAGAAACCAGATCCTCATCAAGAAAAGGTAAAGAGTTTGCCATGGTCAATAAAGAAGAGTCCATTGAACCTTGACATCTAGCAGCCCAAACTGAAGTTGTGGAACCAAACTTGTAAACAAGGACAGAGCTCGGGGAGATTAGTAGAGGTGAAAGTCTGATCGGAGCAAAGAAGTAGCAGCGTGAGGAGGTTTCGGCGGTGGCCAGAGAGAGGTATCACTGGCCATGAACAGTGATCAGAAAGCCAAGGCATAGGTTCCAATGAAATGGGAGGGAAAAGGGAGAGAAAAGAGAGAAAACAAGATATTTTCTGACGAAAATAGGTGTTTTCATATTAGTGGTTGCAATCTAATATAAATACAATGAGTAATATATTGTATTTTCAAAATGTAGCATATTGGCGTCTTAAAATGTATTTATTTCTATTATTCTACCTAATTTTTCTAAGTCAATTTTTATTTGATTGTAATCAGTAGGGGAGATACGTTGATGGTAGAGGAGGCAGCTACCCTCATTAATTAATTATATTTATTGTAAATTATAAAGACAAGTAAATATTTCTCACATTCACTATAATGTTTTTCCTCCATCAAATTTATTTGTTTCTTGCTGATTTTTTTTCTATCCAATCTAGTTTTTTTCTAGGTAGATTATATAAAAGGAAAGAGTATCACAATTCCTATGATTACATCTAATCACAATTCCAGTGATTACATCTAATCACATATTATGTAATTACTCTAGTTGTTCTCTTTCCCATGTATATAAAAACTATGTGTATTGAAAAAGTCATGAGAGTGAATAAAAATTTTCTACTATAATCCTCTCATCATATTACCACATTGTATCAATTTAGTTTTCACTATTTACTAAAAGACTAGTTAAGAGAAATGCATATAAGTAAATTCAAAGATCTATATTTTAAACATATTTTATTTCATTTGATTACGGATGAGTCCTTGTTTTAGCTATTTTAACATCATAGTTTGCATAGTTTTCTTTACATATTGCATTCATTTCTTGTCATTTCATTAGGAATTCGTGTATTTAGGACTTAATGTGTTTAATATTAGAATTTGCATGTTTTGGTCTTTTCTTGAGTTTTTAGGTAATTTTGGAGCATTGGATAGCTCTTGAAGTTATGGAAGGAAGTTGGTTGGATTTGGAGGCCAAAAGGAGAAAAAGGAATAAGGAGGAGCTCGTGCCAATTCCATCGGTCACATTCCATATGTCACGCATGATTGATGCAATTCCATCGGTCATGACCGACTGATGTAGTTCCATCTGTCACATTCTATTGGTCACACATGACCGATGGAAGCACCACGCCCAAGATGCAAAAATCCAGAGAGAGTATCTGTCATCCCCATCGGTCAAGAACGACCGATGCAATTCCATCGATCACAAATGATCGGTGCTTTCTCCTTCCTAACCCATTTAATTACAAAATGTCACATCATTCCCTAAGTTTATATATATATATATATATATATATATATATATATATATATATATATATATATGTTTTGACATAATTTTGAGGACTCTCTCCTCTCTTAAGGTTTCTTTTACCTCTTTTAGATCTATGAACTTTGTAAAATTTCTCTTTAAGTTTTAATGCAAATTGTTATCATTTAGTTTCGATCTTTTCTTGTTTTCTCTTCCTAATCATGATTTCTCATATTATCTCGATGGGTTTTTTGGGAATCCCGATGATTAGTGAGTAGCATTTTGGGTCTTTTGGATTAGGTAGATTAAGGCTATATTAGAGAAGATCTAATGGACAAATCATCCAAGGACAAGCTAATAGAGCCATGGACTTTAGCGAGAAAATGGTAGACCTGAGCAACAAAGTTGATGGTAACTTCAAGTATCTCTCTTCAAACTAGAGAACTTGACTTCAAGAGTGAACCAAATGGAGAAGATAAAGGGAAAGGTTGATTCAAACAATCAAAATCATTGCAGCACCATTCACTCAAATGCTGAAAATGAAAGGGCAATAGCTGAAATTGAAGTCCTTGTCTATGGTTCTCCACTCGAGAGGGAGAAATATGGTAGGTTGGATGAAGAAAAAATCATTGAGAAGTTTCTTCTTGGTATTTGTGTTGAGGATGAAAGTGCTGAATTATATGAGGAGGATGTTTCCAATATCAAGATCATTCTCACTACACTCCCAAAGCTAGGATCACCGGGAAAGTTCTCCTTATCTTGCACATGTGGACACTTGGAAATCAATGATGCTTTGTGTGACACCGATTCAAATGTGAATGTAATGTATCTTGAGATGGTTGAGACATTGGAAATCAATAGTATATATAAATACACCTCAACTCTCACCTTTGGAGATTCTTCAACAAAAGTGTCATATGGAGAGTTCAAAAACTATACGGTTATGACTGGTGATTGTGCCATACCAACTGATTTTGTTTTCATGAAGATGAATAAGGTTAAAAATCTACCTCTACTCTTGGGAACTGGTTTCCTCAACACTACTGGTGCAACCATGAATTTTAACAACAAGAGAGTATTTACTCACCAAGGTGAATGGTAAGGTGTGTTACCTTATGAAGCCTTACTCCATCAACACTTGTGGAACAATCAAAAGTGACTTTGATATTTAGGAGGAAAGAGCTTTGCTAATATTGGCAATATGGAGTATTATGGATCCATCTTTTTGGGAGAGTTGAGTATCGAGGAGACAAAGGTTGAAAATGTTGAGATGATGAGTTCTCCAAGGATTGAACAGGTTGAGAAGAAAGTTTTGGTTGGGGAGACAATTGAAGAGTTGTTTTATGAATACTTGGAAAAAATTCCATTGGAGGGGTTGAGTGGAGCCAAACACTACAAGAAAACAACGTTTTTATAACTGCACTTTTAATAGCAGAACAGTCGTTAATCGGGGTTTTACGACAAACATACGACTAAATATGGTAGTCGTCAATCCATAGTCGCTAAATATGGTATAAATAGTCAGCGAGTTACGACTATTTATACGACCAACATAGGTAATCGTAAAATAGACTTAGCGTCGTCAGAAGATATATGGACTAATATGCGACTACAGTAGCGACAATTTTGCGACTATAGAGGGAGTCCAGATAGGGTCGGAGAAATTTTGTCATCAAATAGTCGTTAAATTAGGTGACCACTGGGCGATTAATATGTGATTGTATTGTATAGTCAGAAAGTAGTCATAAATATTAGCCATTATGTAGCGACTGAATTACGACCATTTTAACTATTATCCCGCGACTAATTTGAACATCCATATATGATAATGGTAACGATTTCGCCACTATGTGGCGACTGTTATGTGACTGACTAGTATAGTCACGATTCAGTCGTAAACTATGGTGACGTTTTGGCGACTCTTCAGTGACACTTTTACGACTGTTTAAGACTATACTAACGACCATGGAGCGACTATGCGGGACATCCAGATACCATTAATTGAATACTGTTAAGTTTGCGTGAAAATAAGAATTTGGTGTTGTTCCATTTGTCAAATTTACGATCTGGTAATTGGTGATACTTCAATTTGAATGATATAATGTATAAGATAATTCCTTCAAAAAACATTGATAACGTTGATAGTTTTGCGTTGCATACATACACAAACGATTATCTATATGTGCAATATCCAATATTAAGGAGTTTCAAAATCATACACCAAAAATGAAGTTCGGTAGGAAGAGCGACAAGTAACCTATGCAACAAATGGAGTTAAGTTGTACCTGTTGTTGGACGACCATCTGTGCTGGCTGTTGGCTTATGAGTCTGAAGGTAGTCAAGAAAATGCGGATCAGTTTCCCGCAAATACTTTTCTATAATGGAAAGGCACTCGATCTTTTCCTTCTTCTCATTCGCAACTCGGGCGTGATCTGCTTCACAGACAGCCTGCTCTTCGATTTTACGTTGAGCTTCCTTCAATTGCTCTTGTATGGTCAAAAACCCTGAAGAGTCTCCTGGCTGCTTGCGCTTGCCCCTAAAAAGAGACTCTTTCTGGCTTCCAACTCCATAAGGATTTCCTCGTCTATCCGTCACAGTGGCCTGTTATAATTAAAGACATCCGCGAAACACAATTAAATAAAGAACATGACCTGACTTTATAAATGTGAATTGTGAAAAATATTACTTTACTTCAAGGAAGATGTGCTCATATTCATCTAGTGAGAGTTCCCGTTGTCTCGAAGAAGCACCGTTCGAAACTTCTGAAATCTTTATATTGAGATCTAACAACTTATCGTCTACGATCTTTTGGAAAGTTGCAGTGATATCCTCTGCCTTCCGATCAACAAATGTACTGTCTGCCTTTGTATGTGTCATGATGAATACCTCACCAATATGAACCGGTCTTCCTTATTCTTCTTCCTACAGTGTTATACCTCAAACAAGGATTATTACAGAAATTTCTAGTTGCAATGCTTCCGATCAACAGATATGCAATAAAGGTTACTTGCCATTTCAATCCTGATTTTTAAGTACGACTTGGGCCCTGAGAAATGGACGTGAGGACCGAGACCTCCACGGTCAGACAAACAAAAACTGGCATAGTTCTTACTTTTAGCCTTTGCTTCTTCAGTTTCCCAATAGTTGATCATCATTTTCCAGAGAGTCTCGCAGATCCACTTGGGTCACTCTCGCTTAGTCCGCGCAGTGCTAATCATGTCTTTTAACCGTCGTTGACAAATCTCCTCGAAATACTGTTGAATTTTCCATGTTATCAAGGGATCCCAATGGTGGGTTTTCTTGAATACAGATAGAATAAGCATAGCATTAGTAAAAGCAACACATGCAAGGTATATATGAAAGGTATAGGAGAGAAAATTGTACAGCGAACTCGAGGAAATATATTTCTGCTTTATCACGAGGCACACCTGACCAGCTATAGTATGCTTTATCAAATTTGTTTGTAAATGTTTTGTAATCTTCCGAACCAATTTCGATCCTCTGTCACAAGTAAACCTGAAATATGTACAAGATTGACATTCTAACCATCAAAGACTCGAACTCTTTAGATCAGCATAAGTCATAAACAAACCAACAGTCAGATTCATAAACAAACTGGACGGTTTAAAAACACACCATTGCGAAAGGTATAAGACAAGAACAAAAAACTGATACAGAGAATATCAACAGCTGAAGAAACAATACATGATAATATATAGCCATACCAAGTTGTGCCTGGCGTCGGTGCGGGAGAGAGTACGGTAGTAAACATTTCCCTGTCTGGCACCCGAAGCAGAGCATTCGGAGCCCGTAGTGTGTCCTCCTCGAGGTCCAGAAAAACATTAAGAGATTCGTCGAGGAAGTTATGACCTTCAGAAGATAGATAACTCTGAGCCTGAGATTGGTGAACTGGCGAAGGTGGGGCGTCCTCAACAGGGTCCTGGTTGTTCTGGACTTCTTCTGACACCGGTAAAGCTTCGAAATCAGATTGATTAGTAGTCGAGTTATGGAGTAGTTGTATTGGCGGTGGATAGTCCTGTACATGGGGTTCTGACGCTGGCGTTTGGGGGATAGCTTGTTTTTTTGTGGACGTTGAGTAGTCTGAGTCGGAGCAACAACGGGATTCGGGGTGAAGGTGTATTGGGCTGAAAGAGGGCTCCGTGTTTTTTTCAAACCACTAAGTTTGGACCCAACGGCTATCTGAGTGACGTTTTGGTATGGTTAGTATCTTACGAGCTCCTCCTCCTTTCTTTCCCTTTTGAGTCATCGTATCACGGAGAGATTCAGAGAAGAAATTGAGAGGGTCGAAAGCAATGAAACTGAGAACCTCGAACAAGAGATTAAAATAAGAGATGCCAGTTAGAGACTAGTTGGTAGGGAGGAGGATCCGCAGGAAAAAAAATAATATGCGAGATGATTCGAAGGAGATTTTGGAGACGGGGAAGAACAAAATAAAATCAGGGTTTATGTTTGTTGTAAATGATGGTTTTTCGACACTTAGTCGAAATTTGTTGGGTTAAGGCGCGTAATTGAAAAGTTTTGGGTTAAAAAATTAGGTTTGGTTTCCCAGATTATTTATGCAAAATATTTTGAAAATTTACTCACGCTGAACAGGCGGTTATGGTGCTTAATTAAATTGGTTTTTTGGGTTTATGTGTGTTTTATTATATATATATATATATATAATTTTTATAATATTTTATAAAGTAATATTATTATATATATAATTTTATAATATTTTATTAAGTAATAGTGTAATAGCATTAATTATCAATTTTTGACAGACTCAAAATGCATATGATCCTAAACTGTTTTACCCAAACATTAAACCCTATATATTGAACCCTTAACCCCAAAACCTTTGATACACCCATTAAACCTTAAACCCTAGATAATAAACCTAAACGCTAAACCTTTGATACCCCTATTCCTCCCCTGTTTCAAAGATAGATATGTGACTCGGTATAATTATTGAATATAAATAGACGACTAAGATGAATTACTAAATAACTACTATAAACTTTAGATAAAAGATACGCAGACAAGGAGAATATTGAATGTTCATCACAACCTTAAACACCCCCATTCTTCCCATGTTTCAAAGATAGATATGTGACTAATTAACACAATGATCAAAGTCATGAATGTTGTTAGTTGGGACTTAGTGATAAGAATATATAAATAATTAATACAGACTAGACAACCCAAAGGTTGCATTGTCTCCATAAATAAACTCTGGTGATTGCTTCGAACTCTCAAATATTGAAAGCCTTTTTTATTTATCAAAATTCCTTTTGCATTTCATCTCTTCATTACCAAATTCGTAATGGATTACCTTCCAAGTGATGTTCTTTCAAAAATCCTTATTGACGTCATTGACGGTGAACAAGGTTTACGCCATTTTACAAGGGCGAAGACAACATGTAAAGCGCTTCATAGCTTCGGACAGAGTCAAGATTTCTACAAGTCGATCGATTTATACTACGGTTTTATTAACTTAAATCTCTTTGATTTCCTACCTCATTATAAACAAGATTTCATCGAGATGTGTCTACAATCAGATGCATCTCTTCTCCTCTGAGGTATGTGTTGATTTATCTACAGCGACTGGATGGTTGAAGGAGAGGCAATGATCAAAAGATCAACAAATAGCCGATGGGAAACAGGGATATACGCGTACTCCATGCTCTTGGAGGTTTTTATGGAGATGGTGTAGTGTTGAACAGTGGATATGTCATCGACCATGAACTTGCCACTCGGATACGTATAAAGATAACTAGAAAGGATAGGCGTGTATGGCCAGAAACGCCTTCGGCTCTGTTCTTTGAGAAAAAAGCGAGTGTAGATATCAACGGCCTTTATAGTTGCACGTGTGCTCCGATAACAACCTGGAAGGGTTGGTGGGACTTTGGTTTCAAGGGTTCAACCATGTGCGATAGATTCTTTTGGTCCATAGAGTCGTTATTTTACTTCAGACTCTTGTTGAACAATTTCATAATTTGGCCCTGGACAATTCGGAATTTATCTTTCATTTGTGTCGACTAGAATAGAATGTGTTAAACTGCGAATAATAATATATGATGTTTTCATTTATGTGCAAATTTTTATCGTAAAGAGTATATGCATTATCTTTGGGTGACAATGGTAATACTTCCAGAGTATTTTATGATTGAATATATGAATTCTTGCCAAAAAGGCGCGATGATTAAATTGAAAGGACATTTACCTAAATGTTTTTCAACAATATATCCATGCAAGTAACAACAAGTTTTTGTAATAAATTTTGAGTTGCAATAAATAATGAAGCGACATTACATATCACTACCTAGTGAATTAGATTCATCATGTATATACTTACTCCAGTCAAAGATGCACGCCAACAGATACATATTAATTAATAAATAACAATAACATAAATACAATTTAAATTTATGGAAAACCCAAAGATAGGATCTGATCTATAAATAAACATCTGTGGATGCCTTAGAAACAATACCTATCTCTAACACTCTGCAATATTATTTTTAAAAATTCTCTTTGCATGTTTCCATATTTTCTATTTAAAATCGGCAATTGATTTCCTTCCTAGTGATATCCTAAGAAAAAATCCTTATTGCCGTCATTGACGATAACCAAGGGATACGATATTTGGCTCGGATGAAATCAACATGCACTGCGATGCAAAACGTCGGAGAAAGCTCAGACTTCTATAAGTCGGTCGATCTATACTTCTCCAATATTATTGAAGATAACTGGTGTCCACCTAGGGTTATAACTAAATTGTCCAGCAAATGTCTGGAATACGAAAGCCCTTCTGCTCTTCTCATCAGACGTATGTGTCTTTTTGTATATTGCGACAATTGGGTTGACCGATCGTTGACCTCCACCGACCGCATGGTTATAGGAGAGGCTATGATCAAAATATCGGCATATAGTGGATGGGAGACATGGATATACGCGTACTCCATGTTCATGCGGGTGTTTTATGCAGACGGAGAAGTTTTGAACCGTGGGTACATCATCGAGCGCGAATTTGCAACTCGAGTACGTGTTAAGATAACCAAGAGACAAAGGTATGGACGGTTAGACAGACGGTGTGCACTGTTCTATAAGAAGCGAAAAGGATTAGATATCAAAGGGCTTTACAAATGTATGTGTGCTCCGATAAGTACTGGGTTGAGTTGGTGGGACAATGGTTTCAAAGGTACAAACATCTGTGGTATATGCTTTTGGACCCTTGGGTCACTATTCTTCTTAACAATCATAAGAGATAATTTCATAATTTGGCCCCATTATCTTTTTGAAGATCCTTATTAATATAATGTTTGTTAAATGTAGTAGATTATGTAGCTATCGACCTTTCAAATAATGATAAATAAGCAAGTTATAAACCTAACGAATTTATTTATATTTACAAGGAAACAGTTGAAATATTAATATAATCTAAACAGATGAAGTTGTGGCATGATAAAATCGATAATTGATGGCCACAATTTAATGAAAAACAGAGCAAGTTAACCAAACATCGTAACTCTTCTTTGCATGATATATATTTAACCATGATTAGTGTTGATTTGATGGGGGTCTCGTAGAGAAACACCCATAAGTGTCAGTTTCCTGGTTGGTGTGAAATGTTCTTAATGGTGTTAAGATGGTTTGAGAAACTAAATTATGATTTTGCAATCTTTCTAGATATCTGATATTTTTTTTGAGTATATACGAACTTATCATGTTAAGGAAATTAAATAATATCGGTTGAGAGGAACGTTGAGTATTCTTCTTGTCTTTCATTTAATGTGTAAGCAATAAGCACAAACCTACCAGATGAAATGTTCAAAACAAGATAAGAGGCTGGCTGCAGCATATTAGGAAGTTTATCGAGAATATGAATTTTTGAATCATCGTTACTGACATGGATAAGTGTGATTCGAAACCAAATTTATCTAAACCAAATCGTCATTATTAAAAAAAATATCATTAACGGTTGTGGCCTAAATAGTTTTGTCTAAACCAAGGGTTGTGAATTCTAATTTTTACACCTTTTACTATTACTAATTCAAAGGTTTTCTTTTAGTGCTTCACACCTTTTACTCACCAATTTGGGAAACTATTTAATATTAAAACCCTAGACGCTTCATTTTCTTACCGCTTACTAAGAGAAAAAAAAATTATTTCCAAGCTAATTTCTGCAAAAATTTCTCCGTTTCTCAACCTTGGCTCAACAGATATTCAAAAAAATTCTCAAATCAACAACTTTATTCCTTGTTTTGGGGACCTAAAAGTTCTTCTTTTGCGTGTTTGGATGTGTGTTACATCCATTGGAGAACCGAACATCAAAATGATTTTGGTCGATGAGGAGGTAATCTTTCTTTTACTCTATAATCTGTTTTATTTATTGGGTTATTGCATGTTTTATTAAGGTATTCGTTTATTAATTGATTTAGGGTATGAAAATAGAGGCAACTGTTTCTGCCTCTTTTATTGAGACATTCCGTTTCTCTACATGGTGTGAAGGTCGTTGGTTTAAACTTGCGAATGTTCGAGTTGTACAAGCACCTGAATATGGGTCATTGACCCCTCACGATTTCATGCTCATATTCGGGTTAAACACATCTTTCTGCCTCACTTATGATAATATTCCTGAAGGTCATTTTATGAAATTTGAATCGTTTTCAGATATCTTAGATGGGAGAGTCTGTGATGAATACCCTATAGGTAACTTTTAGTCTATAAATTTGTTTCCTTTATCGGATTAAATTAATCCTGTCATTTGCATATGTGGTAGACATTATATTTTTAACTAAATAGATTAAATGCATAGTTTTCGAAATGATCCATATTTTCTATTATAGATGTCCTTGGTGTTGTTACACATGTTGGAAACCTTCAACCTTATTGGAAATGACCAAAGCTGCAGTTTACAATTCGCGACCTAAGGTTAGTTAAGAAAATGCCTATAATCTTCCTCACATATGTTTTGTTGTTTGTCTCTGATAATAGATATTGAAAATACATTTTTCTATCCTCTAGAGTCTTCGGTGTTTATATATCGGAGAAGCTGCTAGGGAACTAATAAAAAGGTTTCAGAATGATGCTGACAGACATCTCTTTGTGATTCTCCGGTGCTTCTACAGAAAGCACGAAATGGGTATGATTAGAAATTTAGTTTAGTTTTTTTTTAAGAATAATCTCATGGTCTATTATATGTCTGGGTTTAGGATTGATGATACTTTTGATTTTTATATTGTTAAAAATTTTAATGCTGTACGTATAAAATTTATTTAATTAGGTGTAACTTGGCTCAAAGGAGAAGAAGGGATGTCAACGATTATGTACGATCAAACCAAAAATCAAGACTTTAATAGATTTCTCAACAGGTTTTGGTCATAAACATAATTCAACTCATTATGTAATATACTTTATGTGTTTTCCTGAATTCATACATTGTTTTCTATTTTGTAACTTTCCAAATCCGGTATCTGACCAATATCCTGAAGAAGTTATGCTTTGGTTCAATATCTTCTAAATTATGTGCCTGTTTAGAAGACCTTATTAAACTTTCTTATATTTGGGATTAAGATTGACCTGTTGAAGGTCTTTATGTTTCTTTTAAAAACACAGTTTTCGTTAATATTTACAACTTATCATAATCTATTTTTATTACATTATTTAAATAGCATAGAAAATCTAACCCTGGTCATTTTGGTTATTGTCAAATTCAAATATCAAAGTATATATCAAATTATATGATACGACTCATATCCGACTACTTTGCGACACGGATAATGAGGTGAATATTAGTCGTATCAATAGCGACAAATAAACGACTTGGTTACTACTATACCCGAAGTAGCGAATTAGTCGCTCATGTACTGACCAATTCGCGATTGTTCTACGACTCTGAGCATCAGACGCAAAAATAGTCGTCATATCACCGACTAGCCTGCGACTATTGGTTCCGCTCTCGACAATAGTAGTTAATCTTTCGTAAATCGACGACTAAATCGGTGACAATCATTTTTATTCGTATATAAGCGACTAATACGCATCCATATATCCGTTGTCGCAAAATAGTAGCATTATTGCCCCATAATAGTGGACAAATGTTACGACTACAAGTATAGTCGCAAGGTCCAGTCGCAAAAACGATGTTTTCTTATAGTGAAAGTAGCTCCTCCTGTGAGAAAGAAGAAGAAAGGCAAATCTACCAAAACCTCCACCAATGATCAATAACCTAACACTCTCACTCTCTACTCCTTGAAGCTCAAGTATGGACCATTGAGTACAAGGTGAAATGCAAAGGGAGGTTCAAGCCATTCTCTAGTGCAAGATTCATTCTCACTCTCGAGTTCCAAGCCGACCCAATCAAGCTCCAAGAGAATCTCACCAAAGTCTTGACCATCAATCCAAAGGACAATCCATCTCCATATCCTTACTAGAACCAAAGGTAGTCAAGCTTATTGACTCAAAACAAGCTCACTTGGGAGGAAGTCTTAAAACACCCGGACTCGGCCTTCCTAGGCCTCGGTAGACACATTCCCAGATCAAGTAACTTCCTGGCATGAACCTCCCTTATATCCGTTTCTAACTCTAATTTCCCCTCTATGGCAAGTATTCCTTTGAATCTCTCTAATGAAATTCCATAGTCCTTCCTAGATTAGATCCATTATCCTTAAAATTACGCAGCAGAAGTTTTCTAACCTTAATTATGTTCCAACTAAGAACTACTCCGGTTTGATCAACTTTACCTTCGGTCAGTCTACTTGACTTTCGTTCGTCTTATCGAACGATCTTAGACCATAATAAAGTCATATGTTCTTACACACTTAAGGTTCCATTCAATTAAACCATTTTATCTAGAACTAGGCTAGTCACTATTAATTCCTTGTCACAACTAGTTCGTACATTGACCATGCCCGGATTCCATCCAGTTATGTCGTGTGTCCCTTTGATCACACTTTTCTGATGAATCATCATAAGTCCTCGCGTCGACTCGTTCAATTAACACGCTTCTCTTCGATACTCAGCCATTCAACCATCTAGTCCCACACGGCCAAGTATCTGTTGGAGAACCCTTAGTACCGTTGAGTCAATGCGTGTATGGCCTTCCAAGGCTAATGTACATTACTGCATCCACATTTTTATCTCGGATAGACCACCGATTCTCCACTTGATCCCACTATCCCATCATTACCAAGTCACTTAACCAACCGCCCCACTTGACTTGGACTCGTTGAGAGAGTTTGATGATAGTTCCCATCTCACCCCTTTGGAACCGATTTCACCCTTTCGGAACCAATTACACCTCTTCTGAACCAATCACACCCTTTCACGAATGGTCGCACCCCTTCAGAAACGGTCATACCCTTTCCCGAACGGTCGCAACTTTTCATGAATGATCGCGTCTCTTGGCGAACAATCACACCTCTTGGAGAACAGTCACATCTCCTTGCGAACAGTCGCATATCTTAGTGAAAATCCGCATCTTTTGGCGAATAGTTGCATCACATCGCGATCGGTCGTCATACCATCGATCAACCGCATCGCCGATGGCCTATCACAATCAGTCTGCCCGACCCATGACCCGTCCGGCGTGTACTATTTTCTCATAGAATTTTTCTCTTCTCTTTGGAACTTTTTCCTTTTTTCTGTGTGTCTGAAAATGAACACAATTCCTCTTATTTATAGGATTAGCCGTGGCCATCGAACCATTTCAACCCTTGAATTTTTTTTCCTGCGAATGGATGCAACCCTACATTGGTGTCCCTGCGAATGGACACAACCTTTGAGTTGGTGGCTCTTCCATATGATCCAGCTACCGCACACTTTGTCCAGCTATGTTGAGCTGCCTACCAGCTCACACAACTGGGTCAGAAAGTAGTCCAGCTAGTTCAGCTAGTAGCTTAACTACTTAATCTCCTCCAAATCCTCTACTAGCTCCCGTTTTATTCAGCTAAGTCATTTGGTCCATTCTCTGACCTTGAATAAGCCTTCCCGATAACTTGTTCACGACCATTCCCCATGATCTGAACCAAGCCGTTCATTCTTCTCTTGGACCGAATAAGCTCTATGTAATATTCCTGTGACGGGGATGTTTCAAGCCCCATGTTTAACTCTTGTACATATTGCTTAAGTTTTTATCTTCCTAGTCATTGTTGATTTATCTACTAGGTCTTTACAATTTTTAGGCCTTTATGGGTCTTGGCATTGGGAGAAAAAAAAAAAAAGGTCATGGCAAAAAAAAATCAAAGAAGGGCTGGGCCATGAGCCAAGTTTGGGGGAATCTCTTGCCTCCATCTCTCATTCTTCCATCCCATTATCTCATTCCATCTCCAAGTAACCAGCTCCAACTCTTATACATATCTAGTTTTCTCTTTGCATTTTTCTTTGTCTTTGGTCTCTTTCTCTTACTTATATCACATAAGGGACTGTATGATTTATGTTTGGGGGAAGAGGCTAGTTTCTAATAATTTTTTCGTGATCTTATCTTCTTTCCTTGCATATTTAGTCTCATACATTCACTTATTTCATAGAAAATCCATAAAATTTTGAAAATTTTCATAAAAAGAAAGCATATAGTTGGATTGTCATGCTTAAGATTGAGTCTAGAAGTCATTTAGGATTTCATTCATTTTCATTTGTGATACATGTGTTCCTTGTAAAGAATTGTTTTGCGAATTTAGATCATCATGCTAGCATGTGGTTGTATGATGCATCTTGTGAGCTTGAAGTTAAGGAAGAACCATTCTTGGATCTCATGCATTCATGTTCATTTCTTCATTGAAGCATGTTGTGATCTGAATCCTTCCCTAACTACTATAACTTATAATATTGAGGTGAAATATCATGTCGTGCTTTGAAAAGTGTTCCATGGGTACCTAAATACATACTTCGACTATCTTTTCCCTTTTTAGCACTCTCTTGATAGTCCAAGTAGATATCACACCTTAAATCAATCCTACTTTTAAGCCTAAACACTTTATTGAGAGTTGTGAGGTCTCTTTCGGATCAACTAGAAAAAAGTGTTGAGTTTAGGAGGAAAAGAATAATATTCCATGTAGAAGATAACCTTGCATCATTTAGGCTATGCATAGGATAGGGTTGAAGTTTGAGGGAAAAATGGGAACCATTTGAGAAGTTTGGGAAAGAATAGGCAAAAAGCCAAAGATTAATTTGGTGGGTAAAGAAAAGTTGAAATGGCTCTAAGATAAAAGAAAAAAGAAAAGAAAAGAAGCCAAAAGCTCAAATATGAAAAAAAAAAAAAAAAAAAAAAAAGAGACTAAAAAAGAAAGAGTTATAGTCAAAGAGAAAGAGTTTAGCCACCATGGATCAAAATTTGAAAAGAAGAGTCTCATAAATGCTTAAAATACAAGATTATGATTGAGTTTCTTGGTTTAAGAAGGAAAAATGCCTTATGAAAGGATTGATTAGGATTAGAACTTCTCGGGATTAGAAATTTTGGTTAGGGTCATCTTGGGTAATGGGTAGATGAGAGTTTATCCTTGTATGCATAAGTTGTTCTTTACTGTTAGTATTTTGCATAAGTTCATTCATTCTTTGAGTGATCCATGTTCTTGAAAAAGCCACAAATCTTTTGAGATTATTATTTTTATCTCAAGATCTTACACCCTTAGCCAAATGTGTTCTTTTGATTTACACAATCATGATTCATCATTATTTAATAAATGTTAAAGGGATTGATATTTGTGTGTACGTTGAGATTTGAACTTGATGTATGTAGCAATGAGCATGGCTAACTCTTTTGAAGTAAAGTGAGTTTGATTTGTAGCATTTGATTGCATGTCTAGACTTTGTTTTCACTTTTGCTTGACAATTGCTTTTGGAAGCTTTGAGCTCTCACTTCCAAAACCTTTCTTTCATCCTTTTCTTTGATTCCTTGATTTGGCACAAGTCAAAAGCAAGTTTGGGGGAATTGATGAGTTCATATTTTAGCCATTTTAACATCATAGTTTGCATATTTTTCCTTACATATTGCATTCATTTCTAGTCATTTCATTAGGAATTTGTACATTTATGACTTAGCGTATTTAGTATTAGAATTTGCATGTTTTGGTCTTTTCTTGAGTTTTTTTAAGTGATTTTGAGCATTAGATAGTTCTTGGAGTTATGGAAGAAAGTTGGATGGATTTGGAGGCCAAAAGGAGCAAAAGGAACAAGGAAGAGCTCGTGCCAATTCCATCGGTCATGCATGACTGATGAAGTTCCATTGGTCGGAATCCATCGGTCAAGACTGACCGATGCGGTTCCATCGGTCATGCGTGACCGATGAAAGCACCACGCACAAGATTCAAAAATCCATAGAGAGTATCGGTCATCTCCATCGGTCAAGACCGACCAATGCATTTCCATTGGTCGCAATCCATGTAATTAGAAAATGCCACTCCATCCCCTACGCTATATATATATATATATATATATATATATATATATATATATATGGACCTAATTTTGAGAACTCTCCTCTCTTAAGCTTTCGTTTGCCTCTTTTAAATCTAAGAACTTTATAAACATTTCTCTTTAAGTTTTAATGCAAATTGTTATCATTTAATCTCAATATCTTCTTATTTTCTCTTCTTAATCATGATTTCTCATATTATTTCTATGAGTTTGTTGGAATCTGAGTAGTCATTTTGGGTCTTTGAGATGAGGTAGATTATGGCTAGATTAAGGAAGATCTAGGGTGCTTATATCTTAATTAGTGTTAATGATTTTCTATTAGGTTGTTCTATATGCTAGATTTTTAAGAAATTGTTGATTTAGATTATATGATTTTTGTTGCCTGAAATGTGTTCGACGAAATGCTTAAAAGAACTTGATTAGAGATTTTGCATGTTAAGCCAATGAGAATTTATTTCTAAGATGTTTAATAGGCATATGAACTTTTTTCATGCTTGATTGGCTCTTAATAATAATTGAGAGATTATTTTTTATTATGAATTGATTAAAGAGATTATTGCCTAGAAATAGAATTGATATAGACTTGTGTTCTTAACTAAGGATTAAGCTTCCTTGATAATGTTGTGATTACGATTAATTGCATGCTAGTGTGTGATTTGAAAGTAGGAAATAGTCTTGGTTCATTTACTTTATCCTAGAACTCTCTTTTTATCATTGCTTTAATCTCATTTGCATCTTTAATCACTTATGAACTTAGAATTCTCTTTAAAATCAAACTTGGGCAAGCTTAAACATTACATGGATTTTTGGGTGTGTTGTTTCATCTCAAGTTTGGATTGACACCGTATTTGGTACAATGACATGAATAGATAAAGAATTGATTTATAACTGACACTTCCTACTATCAATTACTTGCTTACAAAACTTAATTACATTACTCAACTGTTTAAGTATGAATTAATTTATTTTATTATTATATATTATGAATTAGTGACTATTTATAATATTGTATTAACTTTAGTTTTATTTTTAGGTTGGTCACAAATTCATAATAGTAAATAATTTCATCATAGACTTGCAATAGATTTTTTTTTTTTAAAGCTTCATATACAAATCATAACAAAAAAATTACCACAAATCCTTTTAAACAGAGTATATATGTTTAATATTCTGCCTCCTATAAAAATTGTTTATGAATCCGCCACTTCTTATAATATATTGTATTTTTTTAAATGTACTTTCATGTCAAAAAATCTGGTAATTACTAAAAAAAATATATTCATCTTTACTTTTATTTCAATATTATTTCAGTGAAAGAAAAAACAAGGAAACAAAAACGACATCAAGAATAAAAACCAAATGAATTATTATTTAATAAATAGAACTCTAAATGCTAAATTAGAAATGAAACAAAACACAATTATATAAGCATTTAACTAAACGAATATGTCAAATGTTTTAACATCACGTTTGGGACACAATACCCAAAACTTGAATGAAAAAATAATACATCATTTGAAAACGTTTAGTTAATTAAGTGATATAAATTCTTCTGTTTTCTTTTCTTTCTTCTATAATTTACTGTTATTAGATTTACTGTATTCTAGAAATAAAATTTGCTTTAGATATTATTTCTAATTAATATTGTGTGAATTATAATTTTTTTAAATTATCAATCATATAACAAATTATGAGATCTAAATGGATCATATAAATAATGACTTATATAAAATTAGAATTGAATACAAAAAATCGATCATAAAAAATGTAAGAACGAATTTTTAAGAAGAATTAAAAAAAAACAGATGTGTTACAAGCGTATAAATATATATATATATATATATATTAGATGTTAAGTTATATTAACAAATTCAATGCATCAATTTTATATAATATGTAATTAATAAAAATATTCTAAATAAATAAAAAGACAAAAATCACTTAATTTGTTCTCAATCAATTCTATCAAATAAATCCACTTCAAGCTATATATTATGAAAAAGACCACAAACTCAAATTTCTGAGATAATACTATTCAATAAATCAAACAAATTAGCTCAACATCCTATAAATGATTAATACAATTTTTTAAAACAAAACACTGTTGCGCAAAATATAAAATTTACAATTAAATTAATCCCAACATCTCTCATATGATAGTAATTCCTTCTATTTTATTATTAGTTCTCGCTTTTTTATGAAAAAAAAAAAATTGTAAAACATTTCCATTAACTTAAAAAAGTGAATACAAAGATTTATACAAAATTATTGTAATACAAATTATTATATACATAATGTATATGCCATACACTGAAAAAATATAGCAAAAGGGAATGTGACGATGTTTTTCGAAAAGTAAACTTACTCACTAACCGATTTATTGTCCACTTTATATTTGATTTTCTCTAATGTGATTTGTCTACAGCATCTTTGACTGAATTTTCTTTTAACAAACCACATCTTAAAACATGATGTGTCCCACTTGTAATTCTGAAAAATAGATGCAGTAGTACCAATTATTCTATACCAAAATCATTTTAAGATATCAAGATACCTTATTGTAGTCTCTTTCTTCTTGTTGTTCCCAAAATCTCTTCTACAGAAGCATATAAGACGAAGGGAAAACCTCATATTTTTCTTCGTGTTGTTTCTAAGATATGACCATAGTTCCATTGCATGATTCTTAAATTTAAAATCAATCACTCTGGGATCCCATATCCATACTTGAAAACAATTTCTCAATTTATGAAAACATGATTTTAAAACGAAAACACAAATTTTTAAATTAGAAGTGTAACCGTTCAAATCATAAATGTAACTTTTCAGTGTGTTTTAAAAGAAGCTTTTTAAAAATTATTCGGGAAACGAGTTTACAAAAGTTTCTAAAATATTTTATTTCAATTTCAAAAGAGAAAGCTCACGAAAATTCCATGTTATTTCAGATTTTGGATATATTAAAACTAATACATGGATTACAGATTTAATGATCTGATATATTTGATAACAATATGATTTACCAAAACTACACAGTTATGCATTACGTATGTATAATCAAATAAAATTCATTGGCATTTTAGATTTACTATTGTTTGGTCTTTTTCACATTGCATCACTATTGTGTTCGTCTGTTTTTTACATCACTATTGTTTAGTCTATTTTCTTATTTACATCAACATCACTATTATTTTGGTCTGTTTCTATAACTGTATTACACAACAGAAAATTAAATGATGAAGGAGAGACCGACTGTTGAATTGGTGAGGAAAGATAATGGGAAAAATATGTCAAGGCTGGTCCAGCTCAAATCGGGTAAAACTAAATAAATTCCAACTTTGTCCTTCGCCCTCCCAAAAATCTGATTGTCACATACCCTACCAATCAGACAACGCCACGTCGGCACCAAAGACATAATGGTGGGAAAGGACAGCAACATGGGAGGCACATGATTTTGTGTTCATTATATATGTTCAATTTTAACCCCAAAAAAAAAGAAAAAGAAAAAAATAATTAATCGAAGGTTCACTGGCAGCGAGATGTTTGCGGATCCAAATTTAACTTTTAAAGCCTTCTTTCGTTATTAAATATTATTAAATATATTTTTTAAAAATAAAAACTTATTAAATTAATTTAACTGCAATAATAATATTATAAAAATTTATATGAATCTATTTATGTTAAAACATACCTACATTATTATATTTACTAAAATATTAATAATTTATTATAAATCAAATTAATAATAATAAAATAAATTTTAATTATATATTTTATGTATAAAATATATACATAAATATCATTTAAAATATTTTATCATATATATGTTTAAAATTTATATAAATAACAAAAATTATTTATAAATTTTAAAAATAATATTTATTTATATTTAAAAATATTCATAAACGTTGTTATATTTATCATTTTGTTTTTTTATTTTTTACTGAAGTTATGTATATTTCTAAAATAAAATTAAAAATATATAAATATTTTAAGTATTTATCATATCATTTAACTTTTTATTTTTATTCAAGATTATGTATATCTTCAAATTTTTTTTTTTTTAAAAATAATTATAATATATCATATTTATCTTCTCATTTTTTAAGCAATGTCCATAATAAAAATTAAAAACATAACAAGATTACTAATATAAATTAAAGTTAACACATTCACTAGTCTAATTTTATTAATGACAAATTAGTAACTAACCATTTTAAAAGTGAATATAAGATCAAAGATATTTTCTAATTAATATAAAGACTAATATGATTCGTTCATGTTGCAAGTAGAAATATTGTTAAACATATTTTTTTTTAAATATAAAATTAATTTAACAATAATAATAATATTATAAAAGATATATAAAAATATTTTTATATTAAACATACATACATTATTATAATTAATAAAATATTTTATAATTATTATAAATAAAATTAATAGTAATAAAATAAATTATAATTATATATTTTATGTGTAAAAATCAATACATAAATATCTTATTTAAAATATTTTATCACATATATATATATATTCAAATTTATATAAATAATAGAAATTTACTATATAAAATCTAAAACAATATTTATTAATATTTAAAATATTTATAATCATTTTCATATTTATCATATTTATCATCTTTTATTTTTTATTGATTCTAAAACAAAATTTAAAATCTTTATAAATATTTTTATTTTATCATCTCATTTTTTTAATTTTTATTCAAGTTATATATATATTCAAAATAATTTTTTCAAAATTTTCATAAGTATTTCACATCTCATTTTTAATCCAAAGTTATGCATATCTCTATAATAAAAATTTAGAAATATAATAAAATTATTAATATAAATTAAGTTTAACACATTATTTAGTATAATTTTATTAATGTCAGATTAGTAATCAATTATTTTGAAAGTAAATATAAGATCGAAAGCATTTCTTAGTTAATATAAATATAAAATTTAATGTAATAATAATATGCCGACCCTTTTTCAAATTTATAAAAAAGAAAAAAAAGAGGGTGAAGAAAAGTGGATTTAACAATTATTCGCTGCAAAGTTAGAAGAGGCTCAGCTTTATTAACTTCTCTTTGCTTTCATTCTCTCTCTATCTATCTGTCATCATCATCCTCGTAATCCTCATCTCTCCTTTCTAACACCTAGTTGCAGTAAAAAGGCTGCTTCTTTATCTTCCTCCGTCGTTAATGGTTTTATGAGGAAACCGTCAGCTTATAGAGTGAGAGAGAGAGTGTAGAATAAAAGAGTGGTGGATTAAAATCAAGATTGGTGAATCTAGAGATGGAGCAGGTAGTAGTAGGAGGAGGAGGAGGAGGTGGTGGTGGCAATGAAGTGGTGGAGGAAGCTTCACCGATCAGCTCAAGACCTCCGGCCAATTTGGAAGAGCTTATGAGATTCTCAGCGGCAGCGGATGACGGTGGAGGAGAATTGGGAGGAAGCTCGTCTTCGTCATCGGGAAATCGATGGCCTAGAGAAGAAACGCTTGCTCTTCTCAGGATCCGATCTGATATGGATTCTACTTTCCGTGACGCCACTCTCAAAGCTCCTCTTTGGGAACTCGTTTCCAGGTTTCTTCTCTCTCCATTACAATCCTTCTTCTTCAGTTCTCAAATTTTCTTCAATGATAGATAGCTAGAGATCCATTTGCATGTGTTTCCATTCCAACGCTTACTTTTTTTTTAATATATAATAATATATTCGGGATCAAGCATCTTCACCATCCCCAAGAAAATCAATAAACTGTTTGTTTATACAGAGTGGCTCATGAGTTTCTGGGACGTTTTTGATTTTGTAAATCCCAAGACTCTTTTTTTTTTTTTTTTAAATAATTTCGATCGAACAGTACCCATGAATTTTCCAGGTAACAATAACATAATAAATAAATAAAAAGACAGAACCTGAGTTTTGATGTTTGAATGGCACACTCGCAGGAAGCTGATGGAGCATGGTTACAAACGTAATGCTAAGAAATGCAAAGAGAAATTCGAGAACGTTCAGAAATACTACAAACGCACTAAAGAAACGCGCGGTGGTCGCCATGACGGTAAAGCTTATAAGTTCTTCTCTCAACTCGAAGCTCTCAACACCACTCCATCTTCTCTCGATGTCGCTCCTCTCTCTGTTGTCAATCCAATCCAACCGCCTTCTTCTTCTCCTCAATTTCCCGTTTTCCCTCTAACGCAAACGCCACCTCCCCAACCGCACACAGTGTCCTTTACCCCCAATCCAGTGGGTCCGACCTTCCCCGGCGTCACGTTCTCTTCTCACAGCTCATCGACGGCTTCAGGAATGTGGTCTCATGATGACCACGACGAAGATATGGACGTGGATCAAGCGGGTCCCAGTAGCAGCCGCAAACGCAAACGTGGTAACAGCGGCACGGGAGGCGGCAAGATGATGGAGTTACTCCAAGGTTTGGTGAGACAAGTGATGCAGAAGCAAGCGGCTATGCAAAGGAGCTTTCTTGAAGCGCATGAGAAGAGAGAACAAGAACGTCTCGATCGAGAAGAAGCTTGGAAACGCCAAGAGATGTCTCGATTAGCTCGAGAACACGAGATTATGTCTCAAGAACGAGCGGCTTCTGCTTCTCGTGATGCGGCAATCATCTCACTGATCCAGAAAATCACTGGCCACACAATTCAGTTACCTCCTTCGCCAGCGCCATCACAATCTCTAGAACCACGCCAGTTACAACCAATATTGGTGATTCCACAACAGCAGGTTCTTCCAGCTCCTAAACAACAAAAACAAGAACAAGAGATGATGGTGAGGTCGGATCAATCGTTACCGTCATCATCGCGATGGCCAAAGGCGGAGATTCTTGCGCTTATAAACCTGAGAAGTGGAATGGAACCAAGGTATCAAGATAATGTCCCTAAAGGACTTTTATGGGAAGAGATCTCAACTTCAATGAAGAGAATGGGATACAACAGAAACGCAAAGAGATGTAAAGAGAAATGGGAAAACATAAACAAATATTACAAAAGGGTTAAAGAAAGCAACAAGAAACGTCCTGAAGATGCTAAGACATGTCCTTACTTTGACCGCCTCGATCTTCTTTACCGCAACAAAGTACTTGGTAGCGCTTCTGGTCTACCTCAAGACCAGATATCAGCAGTACAAAAGCAAAGTCCGGTCTCTGCTGCGAAAGGAGTTGTTAACGTTCATCAACCTCACGGATCAGAAGAAGAACCTAGAGAGGAAAGACCACAAGGAGCAGAAAAGGTACAAACTTTGCTTTTCGTTTTCAAAATGTGAGTTGGTTTTGTTTCTTAATAACTAAAATCTTGATTTGTTGGAATTGAAGCCAGAAGACCTTGTGATGAGAGGGCTGATGCAACAACAACAAGATTCAATGATAGGTGAGTATGAAAAGATTGAAGAAGAAGAAGAGGATGAGAAATCTGCTGCTTATAAGATTGCGTTTCAGAGCCCCGCAAACAGGGGAGGCAGTGGCCACGCCGAGCCACCGTTCTTGACAATGGTTCAGTAAATGAGAATCACTGTTTTTCGAATCAATGTACTTATGTGTGCATAGTTTCTAAACAACACCCAGAAAAACAAAACACACATCTGACAACAAAAACTGAAACTCAAGGTCTCTCATCAATCTTGATTTTCAGTGAATACAATTCTTTTTCACATTCTTTCCCTTTGTTCCTTTTATTTTCTCACTGCCTCTTGTTTGTTTCTCTGTTCATTGTTTTCTTCCTCAACACACCACTCAAACAAAAACTCTAGCTAAAGGTCTTTTAGTTTATTTGGAGTTGTAATTCATGAGCAAGTCTCACACTTTTCGTTTTCTTCTCAAAACATTTGTTGATTGGTTAATTGGGGAATAAAATCTGTTTCTGCTTCTGCTTTATATACACTTCACTTGTGTGTTTCTTGACTGAGAAGATACTCACTCAGAGCCATAGTTTTAGAGAGAAAGGAGAAGAGAAGAAAGAATCTGTGTTTTATGTTTTATCCTTTTTGACAAAGACACGATCGGATAAGCCATTATTCATTTGTGTCACCATCATTTGAATAGGGTCAGGCCCGCCCTGTTCTTTTCCTCATCTGGAAACTAAACTGCATCCAAATGTAGTTTCCGGATGTTGCATCCAGATGTAGTTATTTTGTGCATTTAGAAATTGCGTTTGAAAACTGCGTTTGGATGCAGTTATGTTTCTTTGTGTGTTTGTGTATAGTAGTTGGATGCATTTTTTTACGGCTTTGGTGAGAAAATGAGATTTTGCGGTTTTAGTGGAAAACACGATCTTACAATTTTGGAGGAAAATTCTTTTTTGCAATTTTAGCGGGAAAACGCGATTTTACGGTTTAGGCGGGAAAACGCGATTTTGCGGTTTTGCCGAGAAAACCTGATTTTACGGTTTTGGCGGGAAAACATGATTTTGCGGTTTTGGCGGGAAAACGCGATTTTGCGGTTTTGCGGGAAACACGATTTGCAGTTTTGGCGGCAAAACGTGATTTTGCGGTTTTGGCGGGAAAACGCGATTTTGCGGTTTTGGCTGGAAAACGCGATTTTGCGGTTTTGGCTGGAAAACGCGATTTTGCGGTTTTGGCGGAAAAACGCGATTTGCGGTTTTGGCGGGAAAACGCGATTTTGCGGTTTCGGCGAAAAAACGCGATTTTGCGGTTTCGGCGAAAAAACGCGGTTTTGCGGTTTTGGCGGAAAAACACGATTTTGTGGTTTTGGAAAAAAAAGATTTTACGGTTTTGGCGGGAAAACACGATTTTGCGGTTTTGGCGGGAAACCTTTATTTTGCAGTTTTGGCGGGGAAATACGATTTTGCAATTTTGCGAAAAATCGCAATTTTGCGGTCGCAATTTCGCGGTTTTAGTGAAAAATGCGTTTTTTTGTGGAAAACACAATTTAATTGTTTTGTCGGGAAATCACTATTTTACGGTTTTAGCGAAAAATGCTATTTTAAAAAAGATGAGAGTATTTTAGATTTTTGGTAATCGAGATGCACCAAAGTGCGTCTCAACTCAACTTTCAAATGCATCTAGAATTTCCAACTATTTTGGATGCAATTATCTGATTTTTGCATCTTGATAGGTGTAAAGTTTTATCCTATTCTACTGCAAGTGCACAGTTATGCAATGTAGTATTTAGGGTATCGAATCCACAAGGACTCACGGTCACACGATAGATTATATGCCGTCAAGTTAAGCTAAATCAAATCTTAAGAAAGCAGTAAACAAAAGCAATTAAACTAGTAGGTGAATTCAAATAGAGAAAGACGTCAGACTTAGGAAGTTCTCGGGAATTATACTATGTAAGACACTTAACTAACCAGATTCAGATTAAACCCAAGTTC
Organism: Orychophragmus violaceus; assembly: GCA_030180135.1. NCBI lineage: Eukaryota > Viridiplantae > Streptophyta > Magnoliopsida > Brassicales > Brassicaceae > Orychophragmus > Orychophragmus violaceus. The sequence goes on along the minus strand of CM058230.1, from coordinate 72,316,410 downwards.
AAAAACTAGAAACACAATCCTAAATAATCCAACTCTCGCTGAGATTATTTTTATATCTAGCAACCTAGCGATCCAAATCTCTTTGTGATCCTAGAGTTCTAAACAAGCATTAAGAACAGGTTCTATCGGTTCACAATTTCACTAAACCAAGTCTCTTTGTATCTAGTAAATTACTCACTCTAAGTTTGTTCAGATTATAACTCACGCTCTCGCGCTATTGTTAATTATCACAGATCTAAACCCTAGGTGATCAATCCAGAATTCAGTATTAAGCACAACTTAGGTGATGAACAATAAATGGTGAATCCTAATCAATCAGTTATCAAACAGCACAAAACCTTTGTGAGAATTCCTATATCTAGCTAGGTTACTACTCAGACATATTAGTAATCAAACAACACATCATGAATAGAAAACCAAAAGACTGAATAGATGAAGTTAAAGGGGTTCGAAATCCTTCTCTCAAGGTAGCAAGAATCAGCCCCCAACTCAATATCTCTCAATCTCTCAAGCAATAAAAAAGTAAGAACAACCTCCTCGATAGAATGAGTCTGAAAACCTAATTAAACTCTCTAAACACGTTTTGGGGTCTGTTTAGAATTAAGAAAAACTTCTGGACAATTATGCAAATCTTTAAAACTTGTCTTTAACTCTCGGGTATTGTTCTGTCGCGCTTAATGTCGACCGACATCAAAGCCAGTGTCGGTCGACACTCAATCGTGGTCGAGACACCAACTTCAGCTCGTTTCACAAATCACCAGAAACGTCCTATAATCCTATCCTTTGCTCCAAACGCAAGCTTACCTGTAGAAGACTCAATGGACTCTAAAAACCAGCTTAAAGACTCAATATATACAACTATATCATGGTTGAAAACCTAGAAAAACCATGATATATCAACTCCCCCACACTTAGCTCTTGCTTGCCCTCAAGCAAGTAAAGAATCTAAGCATAAGAAAAGAGGTTTGAAAACACAGAAACTCATTTCGTCCTAGGAACTTTCGCATTCACATTCATTAGTAAACCACTTAAAACTTTCCTACATAACTCAAGACCACAATATACATTCCTCACACTTAGCAACTGTCCCAAGTAAACTCCACAATCAAGTTAGGACATTCAAGTTCACCACACTAGCCTCTGTATACAATTAGGTGCAGTCTCACAGAGGGAGTATCGAATCAAAGGACACATGGACTCAACCTATTAAGTATCTGACTACCAAACTGTCGGTTTCTGGTTTCTTTCTTTTCCCTTTCTCCCTTAGCACCGATTTTTCCCCACTGGGTATCATTTTATTTTTTCTATCAGTGTTCTTACCTTTTTATTGAGGTTTAACTTTGGATCTTTCCATGGATACACAGGAGGTAATAGGGGTCTCTACCACTCCCGTGACCACTTCGAAGCTACTAGCTTATCCTCGGTTTTTATCTCTCTCATTTTTTTTTACTTTCAAGGGAGGAGAAAATCAGAAAGCATACTTTAGACAGGATCATAGGCTGTGCCAAACACATCAACGGAATCCGACCCAAATGTTAACAAGCCCCTAAGTGAGAAACTAAAGTCAAGATTAAGTGTGAGACTAGTGATGAATCTTCTGAATACCTGGTTAGATATGGGTGTCCTTGGTAAGTTGATCTGTTTGGGGTTTTCTAAAAGTCATAGAGCTTCTGCAAGTCTGTCCAATGGTCACTTAGTTCCTGTTCCAGCGAAAATTTTCCTCGAAAAATCATAGTTTCATACAAATTTTGACTTAATAAAACAATTTTGAAAACTAGTGAAAACATGGGACTGACTCTTAAGAAAACAAAACACAATGTCAGTAGCCACCTCCCCCCACACTTAAACTGCACTGTCCTCAGTGCAATTGTAGCATGAGATTGGTATTAAGCAAATTGAACCATAGAGATTTTGAGTTAAAAATCCTAACATGTACACGGCTGATGTCGACCGACACTAAGCTTAGTGTCGACCGACATCGAGCTCGTGTGAGCATACGCAGGATGCTAAATCTGTCTGTGGTTAAGATCATGAGTTAGCACTCAATTTTCTCACCTGTTAGCTGCCTTAGATCACTCAAAATCACATCAAAAACAGCAATAAAGATGCATAAACTCAAATAGTCATAAGTCCAAGCAAACACTACTGAAAAACTGACTCAAAAGAAACATAAAAATGACTCAAGAAAAGGAAAAAGAAAAACAAAACCAGTAACAGCTGCAAGACTAGAATTCCTGGGAGACCTCATCATCCATATCCTCATCGGAGTCAGCAGCCACCTCTACTTCCTCTTCCTCGGAGCTGATGTGCGTAGGAGGTGGCGCAAGTGCGCGACGTCGTGGCTGTGGATGATGCACATGCTGAGATCGCTGGCAGGACATCTTTTGGACCGTCTTCCAGATTCCCTTAAGTACAGTTGCTGCCCACTTCTGGAACTGTGGTGGTGGCATGTCTTCTGCTGGTCCGGGAAGCTCAGGAAACCCATAGGTCTCGTCTGGATCATCAGCGTGGACAGGCTAATGCTCAGAAGCAGAAGCAGCAGCTCCAAAAGATGCGCCTCGGAGCACAGTAGCTCGACGCGGGACAGCTCTACAGAGATCCACACTCGGCTGGAAGGAGAGTGAGAGAGGATCGTCCGTGATAGTCGTAAACTCAGTCGCTGAGAGGGGAAACAAACGCCCGACGTCAGATGTATCCGTGAAGTACCACAAAAACTGTCTCCCACTGGTATCTCCCTTGATCCAGTGCATGCTCTTCAGATGTTGAAAGTCCATTGTGGACTTTGTGGTGCATCTAGACATCTGACTCCTGTCAATCCGAAAGTGGTCGAAAATAGGAGTGAGCAGACTTCCAACAGACTCTGTCTTTGTTGATTTCGCACCGAATGCTCGTGTCTTGAGGTCCTCCAGGTGATGGGCAAAAACAGCTCCCATGTTCACATCAGCCACTAAACGAGCATCCTGATACACACTCTCATCAATAATGTCTCCAATCCCAAAATATAGTAGCAGGAGCTCAGCTATCCGCATCATTCCCGGACCCATCTTGCACAAAATCGTGTTGGCGAATAGACGAGCCAGATATCTCAAAACCGGGTGACGCACCGCAGACTGTCGAGTGATCTGAGAGTCATAAATACCATTACCAAAATGCTCCTAAAACACTTGTACATCGGTCCACTTCTCTGGCAAGTTGACGCGCTCCCTGTTCCGGTTAAATGAATAGATGTCACACAACTCAGGGATAAAAATCCTTTACCTCACCCCGTTGGCCATGAATGTCAACATCCCTTCAGAAGCCTTCTTCACTACTTTTCTAGTGTAGTACACTCGGACTGTCGCCATGAACTGTCTGACTAACTCCGGGTACAGATCATAATACTTGGTACAAATAGTGCCCAGGCCTATCACCCTCAGGATGTGTTAGATTATGTGTGTTCATAGGTTTAATTGTCAGATTACAACCTAACATAATCAACTAGGATCTAGGTGATTTGCAGTTGAATCATAAACAGATCAGGATCATTACCTTATGATTGCAGCGGATTGATCAAGGGAATATCGAGATCTGCAAGAGCTGATGATAACCGGCTCCTCCTAGGTATCCACACGCTTACAAGCTACTGGATCAGGCTGCTAGACCAAGGCTGGAACAACAGAGAGAGAGAGAGGACGGCCAGACCTAGAAAAATCGCAGACTTCTAGGCTAACTGGCGCCTCCTCTTCCTTATATGGGCCCAAGTAATTAAACTAATGGCTTATTAGGCTTTTGGGCCCAAGACCCAAATCAGACAAAAGACTATATTTTGTCTGGCCCAATTCTCTGTACAAATACAGTAAATGTCTTGCATCTTACTGTATTAGTTCCTTTTTAACTTTCCCGTTAGCTATGGTGTGTGACCCTTTGGGATCATACAATACTTGTAATAAGTACTTAACTTATAGATCAAGAGCGGGCTCTAGCAAGTCATCATGACCTCCCAGTATTTATGACTTATGTCTGATCTCGACACTTAACATACTTTCTAGAGATAGTACAGTAGATTTCAGGACATTCCCAACAATCTCCCACTTGTACTGGAATTCTACATTCCCTAATCCTTTTGTCTCAATATCTCGATCTGGCATAAGGCAAGATGCGTGTCATCCTTATATAGCCAGACCATGTTCATCGGACCAGATTTGATACTGACAATTCAAACGACTTGGGCAAGTCCGTTTGGGAGTGGCCACTCTCTTACCAGCTATCAAGTCTCCGATTGGCCTAGAGATATTACCTCCGTTAAACGGCAGGGACAAATCCCATCTTGTTCCATCACTATGAACTACACACTTTATAATACACCCAACCAAGGTCCTTATAGCTCCCAGTTACGAAACATCGTTAGACAATGATCAAAGCGCATCAATCCATGTGCAGCCACATGCATGCGAACTCAGGTCTAAGGACTATAGTCTATAGTCGTAAATGAGAACCTTTTATGACACAGATATCAATATCTTGTAGAGTTCTCATTAGCGGGCCATGTCCGGTCATATGCTCCCTACATATACCTATGTGTTGACTTTGATGCCGCGCATCCATGACCCATGAAACTTGGTCATAAGTCTCAACACACTCTAGTCTCAAGTGGTTGTTGGTGTTCCAATTTCAACAACCTTCGACTATGGACACTATGATTTATGTCATTTCGTTAAATATGGGGTTTCATGATCAAGTCTTTCTCATGTACTTCGATGGCCCATATATTACGACATGGATCATTTTGGAACGATTATTTTATGTCACAGTTAAAATAATCCAGAAATAGAATTTCATTAACATTAAAATGTTTACATGAACCAATCAAAATAACTAAAATAAAGCCCTCATAACTCCCACTCAAAAAGAGATTACATTTGAATATCTCTAATTCCTACAGCAGCAGTATGCAACTCGTGCTTAGGTCTCGGGAGTGGCTTTGTCAATGGGTCAGCCACGTTCTCATCAGTGGGAACTCTGCTGACCATCACTTCACCTCTATTCACTATATCACGAATCAGGTGATACCTTCTCATAATATGTTTTGATTTCTGATGATGTCTCGGTTCCTTAGCTTGAGCAATTGCACCATTGTTGTCACAATACAGTGTTAAAGGCTCAGTGACATTTGGGAATACACCGAGTTCAATCAAGAAGTTCCTTATCCAAACTCCTTCCTTCGCAGCTTCTGAAGCAGCGATGTATTCAGCTTCAGTTGTGGAATCTGCCACGGTGCTCTGCTTGGAGCTCTTCCAACTTACTGCACCGCCATTCAGACAGAAGATGTAACCAGACTGTGACTGGAAATCATCTTTATCTGTCTGAAAACTTGCATCCGTGAATCCACTCATTTCAAGCACTTCACTTCCTCCGTAAACCAAGAACTTATCCTTAGTATTACTCAAATACTTCAGGATATTATTTACGGCAATCCAGTGATTCTCACCTGGATTAGACTGGTACTTACTCGTCATGCTTAGTGCATAAGCAACATCAGGACGAGTACAGATCATGGCATACATGATAGATCCTATAGCCGAAGCATAAGGTATCCTACTCATGCGCTTAAGCTCATCAGGTGTTTTAGGACATTGAGTCTTTCTTAGTGTAGCACCATGTATCATTGGCGTGAATCCCTTCTTGGATTTATCCATTCCGAATCGATGCAGGACTTTGTCTATATAAGAATCTTGACAAAGTCCAATCATCCTTTTAGATCTGTCTCTAAAGATTCGAATTCCAAGAACATACGCGGCTTCACCCATGTCCTTCATGGAAAAACAACTTCCCAGCCAGTCTTTAACAGACTTCAGCATTGGAATATCATTTCCAAGAAGCAATATGTCATCGACATATAGGATAAGAAACGCCACTTTGCTCCCACTAGTTTTCTTATACACACATTGTTCTTCCTTGTTTCTGATGAAATCAAAATTCTTTATTGCCTCATCAAAACGAAGATTCCAACTCCTGGATGCTTGCTTCAATCCATAAATGGATTTATGAAGTTTGCATACTTTCCCAGCATCCTTAGGATCAATGTAACCGTCAGGCTGTGTCATATACACATCCTCCTCCAAGATTCCATTCAGGAAGGCGGTTTTCACATCCATCTGCCAAATCTCATAATCATAATAAGCGGCAGTTGCTAGGAGAATCCGAATTGATTTCATCATGGCCACTGGTGAATAGGTTTCATCATAGTCTATACCATGAATTTGCTTGAAACCTTTTGCCACCAACCTGGCCTTGTAAATCTGGACATTTCCATCCACGTCAATCTTCTTCTTGAAGATCCATTTACACTCGATGGCTTTAGCACCAGCGGGTAAGTCAACCAATGAAAACACTTGGTTGCTAGACATGGAGTCCATCTCGGATTCAGTGGCTTCACGCCACTTTAAGGAGTCAGGGCCCATCATGGCTTCTGCAAAGTTCGAGGGTTCATCACCGTCAATGATCAAAAGATCATGGCAATTAGTCACGAGGAATCCCTGATATCTATCGGGTTCGTGACGGATCCTTCTGGATCTTCGAACTTCAGGTACTTCAGGTTCAGGTTCTATTACAACTTCATGTAATTCATCCTGCTGTTCTTCCTCATTAGGTTGAACAGGTTCCTGTCCTTCTTGAATTTCATCAAGTTGTACCTTACTCCCACTATCTTTCTTAGAGAGAAATTCCCTCTCAAGAAAAGTACAATCCCGAGCAACAAAGATCTTGTTCTCGGATCGCAGATAGAAGTAATAAGCCTTGGTATCCTTAGGATAACCAATGAAGTAGCATTTGTCAGATTTTGGTGTAAGCTTGTCTGAGATTAATCTTTTGACATAGGCTTCACAACCCCAAATTCTGAGAAAAGACATTGCTGGAGCTTTTCCAGTCCATATCTCATATGGTGTCTTTGCTACTGCTTTTGATGGCACTCTGTTCAGTGTGAACGTTGCGGTCAGCAAAGCATATCCCCAAAGGGATATAGAAAGGTCTGTGTGACTCATCATGGATCGGACCATATCTAACAATGTCCGATTCCTTCTCTCAGACACACCATTCCACTGAGGTGTTCCAGGAGGTGTGAGTTGGGAGATGATCCCACACTCACTCAGATGATCACGGAATTCCTGGCTCAAGTATTCTCCTCCTCGGTCCGACCGAAGAGCCTTAATACTCTTACCAAGCTGGTTCTGTACTTCATTCTGGAATTCTTTGAACTTCTCAAAGGTTTCTGACTTATGTTTCATCAAGTAGACATATCCATATCTACTGAAATCATCAGTGAATGTAATGAAGTACTGATAGTTTCCTCTAGCATTTGTGGACATTGGGCCACACACGTCAGTATGTATCAGGCCCAATAGTTCACTGGCCCTTTCTGTGGGTTTATTAAAAGGGGCCCGTGTCATTTTGCCCATTAGACAAGATTCGCATTGCTCACAAGACTCAAAGTCAAATGAGCCCAAGAGTCCATTTGAATGGAGCCTCTTGACGCGTTTCTCACTAATGTGCCCCAAACGACAATGCCAGATAAACGTTTCATTTTCTTCGTTAGATTTGAACCGTTTTGTATTAATGTTATATACTGGAGTAGATTGATCCAGCATGTACAGCCCATTAATAAGAGGGGCACAACCATAGAACATATCATTAAGATTAAAGGAACACAATTTATTCTTAATAGAAAAATCAAATCCTTGTAAATCCAATAATGAAACTGAAATGATATTTCTGCTTATAGCAGGTACAAAATAACAATTCTCAAGTTCTAAAATCAATCCAGAAGGTAAATATAACAAGTAAGTGCCAACGGCCAGTGCTGGAACCTTCGCTCCATTGCCAACCCGCAACTCTACTTGCCCTTGCTTCAACCTTCTACTGTTGCTGAGCGCCTGCACATTAGTACAAATATGAGCCCCACATCCAGTATCTAATACCCAAGTGGTATTATCAGAAGTAGTAGTATTTACTTCAATAACAAAAATACCTGAAGAAGTAGTCGCGAAGGATTTCTTCTTCTCCTTTAGACTTTCCTGGTATTTCTTACAGTCCCTGCGATAATGCCCTGCCTCTTTGCAAAAGTGGCAGATATCAGAAGGCCCAGCTTTAGACACGGGCTTGGGCTTGGCCTTTTCGTTGTGGATAGCCTTGCCCTTTCCCTTGTCTGCAGCAGATTTCTTGAAACCCTTGCCCTTCTGCACCATGAGTATAGACGGGTCCTTGGCCTTCTTCAGATTAGGTTCCGCAGTCTTGAGCATACCATGTAGCTCAGGCAAAGTCTTTGTCAACCCATGCATATTATAGTTCAAGGTGAACTGGTCATATGCAGGAGTAAGAGACTGCAGAACGATATCAAAAGCAAGCTCTTGGCTTATTGGACAGTCGAGTCTAGTCAAATGATCGAGATAACCCATCATTTTCAGAACATGTGGACTCACTGCTGCATCCTTAACCATTTTACAGTCCAAGAGATTCTTTACAGTTTGGAATCTCTCTGTACGAGCCTGCTCCTGAAACAACACTTTCAGGTTTGCCATCAGTTCCATGGGACAAGTCAGGCCTTCCCACTGAATCTGCAGTTCGGGAGCCATTTTCGCCAACATTAGGCAAACCACGTCATTAGCATCTGAAGAATGCGTATCCCAAGCATTCTTCACAGCTTGTGCGGCATTATTCGCAGGTCTAGGGGGGAGAACTCTTTCAAGGACATAAGCCTTCTTCTCCTGCCTGAGCACAAGTCTCGGGTTCCTGGACCAGTTCAGGAAGTTTGATCCGTTCAGTTTGTCCTTCTCAAGGGCAGACCGGATCGAGAAAGTGTTTTGTGTTGTTGTGCTTGACATAGCTGAAATTATGAGACAATAGAGTTTTAGTTATTTAGTTCATAAAAGAGTAATCTTAATAACTTATAAGAAAACTCGCATTGCATTCAAAATTTCTTTGTTTAACCTCATATGAATGCAATGATTCCGAGACCCATATTCAACTAAAACCAAAGTGGGCCACTGGCCGTCACCCAGAATTAGCTTAACTTGGTAAGCATACACACAACTAGTTATATCCATATAACTCTCGGTTGTGGATTGGGCCCAAGGCCCAATTCACCAGATGTCTCAAGGCCCGGGACTCCCGATGGCCCAGTCAAGGAAACCAATCTCTTACAGCCAAATAATCACTAAAGTCTGGGACTCCCAATAAAATTAGTGACTATATACTACTTTACTTACGCAAAAACAGACACCTCACACTGTAAGCCATATCTGTAATTGAATAAGCGTTAAGTAGCTGACAAGATTGGGCAAGACATCCAAGCTTGATATTGGTTTTGAGGATTTTAGGTTTTCTTTCCAAAAATAGAAGATTACTATTTTGAGAAACTTACTTATTTTAGAAACTTTCTAAATCTAGAAACATGCTAAAAATAGAAATTTCTAATTTAACATTTTTATTAAAGTTTTCGGTTGGGTCACAAATTATAGGCCCAATTCTTGGCCCAAGACCACAGAATTCCAATTGGCCCAATAATTTGACATAACCGAGTCGGGTCATTAATTCTGGTCCAAGACCAAATTAACTACTAAATCCAACTGGTTATTTACTAAACCAGACCAGCTCTAAATTATTTGGTCCAACCAAATCAAACTTAGACCAGCCTTCGGTTTAGGTTAAAATTCAATTTTTGAATTTAAATCCGGTTTAACCAGAAATTAAATAATACCAATTGTATTAAATAATTTCCAGCAAACCGCGATTTGGGTTAACCGCTTGAACCACCAATTAAATTGGATCGGTTCGGTTAAGTCCAAAACCGGGAAGAAACACCTTGTGTTTTAGCCAATTTTGACCTAACTTGCGGTTTAAGCTAAAGCTGACAATGAACCACAATCGGATTGATCGGTTCATTGTCGCGGGTTTGGGAAGAACGAACCGCGAAGCTCGGCTGAACCGATTGGCTACTCGCGGAACGTATGCCTCGCCAGCATATCGATCGATATGACGCACCCACGTCGATCGATACTCGCGTGCATCAGCTCGTTGCGATCGGGTCATCGGGACAGCGAGAAGCAATCGATCCGATCGATGTCGATCGATATCACGCTCCCTCGTCGATCGATACGGGCGACCACATCGCATACCGATGGGTTTCAATCGGATCATGCGATTTACATATTAGGTTTTTTCAAGTTCTAATCAAATTTTACTCATTAAAATCGATTCATCAAACTAATAAACAACCTAGTATGATCCAAAAAGCAAAAACCTAACGACCTAGGCTCTGATACCACTGTTAGATTATGTGTGTTCATAGGTTTAATTGTCAGATTACAACCTAACATAATCAACTAGGATCTAGGTGATTTGCAGTTGAATCATAAACATATCAGGATCATTACCTTATGATTGCAGCGGATTGATCAAGGGAATATCGAGATCTGCAAGAGCTGATGATAACTGGCTCCTCCTAGGTATCCACACGCTTACAAGCTACTGGATCAGGCTGCTAGACCAAGACTGGAACAACAGAGAGAGAGAGGACGGCCAGACCTAGAAAAATCGCAGACTTCTAGGCTAACTGGCGCCTCCTCTTCCTTATATGGGCCCAAGTAATTAAACTAATGGCTTATTAGGCTTTTGGGCCCAAGACCCAAATCAGACAAAAGACTATATTTTGTCTGGCCCAATTCTCTGTACAAATACAGTAAATGTCTTGCATCTTACTGTATTAGTTCCTTTTTAACTTTCCCGTTAGCTATGGTGTGTGACCCTTTGGGATCATACAATACTGGTAATAAGTACTTAACTTATAGATCAAGAGCGGGCTCTAGCAAGTCATCATGACCTCCCAGTATTTATGACTTATGTCTGATATCGACACTTAACAAACTTTCTAGAGATAGTACAGTAGATTTCAGGACATTCCCAACAGGATGTGCAAGACATCTGATCTGATCTTCAGCTTGTTCATGGTAGTTGTACAAGCGATGCGTGTGGGCAGGAGCTCAACGTCACACCAGGCGTTGTAAAACAGGGAGTCATAGTCATCCCACTGCTCCGAGATTGGCTTGTAGATACAAGCAGCAGCCTTACACTCTGTTGCGGGATCATTGGCGAAGCGTGTGAGCTCGAACTTTGTGTTGGAATTATGTCCAGTAATCTCTGTACTGTCTCTAGAAAGTAAGAGTATGTCAATGATCAGACATAAGTCATATAATACTGGGGGTCATGATGGCTTGCTAGAGTCCGCTCATGATATATAAGTCTTGGATTTATTGCCTTTATTATATGATCCCATATGGGTCACACGCCTAAGCTAACATGAAACTATGAGGGAACGGTTCAGCAGAAGTACGGTAAAAGTGCTAGGCATTTACTATACTTAAAGAGATTAAAGGGCCTGATTAAATCTAAGGGATTTAATCAGACTGGGAATTGGGCCCAAAAGCCCAACAGAACTAGACAAGGGTTTTATGACTTGACCTAGCTCTCTTTTCTCCCTAACCCTCTGCGCCTCTCTCTCTCTCTCTCTCTCTGCGCCTCCCTCCTCTGGTCTAGCAGCCTTCTTCCTGTTAGTGTGCGTGTGTGAGCCTTTGGAGGAACAACCTCTTGGTGGTTCTGCTGATCTCTGACTCATACCTGATTCTTCCGCTGCATAACAAGGTATTACTGAGATCTCTTTATGATTCTGCAAGAGAACCTAGATCCAATATGTTTAGGTGAGTTTAATCTGACAGAATTAAACCAGGACAAACACTAAACAATCCTTCAGTGGTATCAGAGCCATTGGTTCTATTAGGATTTCTTGTTAGAATCATGTTTAGGTTGTTTAGAAGTGTTTGAATCAATCTTTGCTTGAAATTGATAAGAAAACACTTAAGAAACAAAAGAATTAAAACCTATAAAACCCTTAATCGAAACCGCATGAACCGATCCATTGGATTGGTATGCGTCGGAGTGTTGATCATGGATCACAAGTCCGGATCGGTACATGACGTACGGACCGATCGTGGATCGCGTTGCGTCGTCGGTCCGATCGGAGTTAAGGCGCGAAATCGGCCGAGCGGATCGCATGGATCGATCACAATGATCGATAGCATGGATCTTCAGCGATCGCGTCCCGCTCTCGTCCCGCTCTCGTCCCGATCGCACGACCCGAGCTCGTCCCGATCGTGTGATGCTTGCGGCTGTCCGGATCGCGTCCCGTCTCTCGATCACGTGAAGATTGCGACTCGGTCGTGATCGGTTCACGTGATCAATCGGTCGGTTCGGTTTGGTTAACGGTTCGGTTTAAAATAATTAAAAATCTAATCGTTACGGTTTATAGACTTAATAATATTTATTAAATCTGGTTAAACCGTGATAAGAAATCCAATGTCGTTTAAAATTGGATTTAGTGCCTAAACCAGTGGTTTTCTAATTTGATTTGGTTGGACCAAATAAATTGAGAAAATCCGGTTTAGTAAATGACCGGTTAACAATTTGTGTTATCGTAGTAATTAATCTTGGTTAGACCAATTTTAATGAACCAGACCGGTTATGTCATTTAATTGGGCAATTGGGTTATGTCTTGGACATAGACCAATTCTTGGGCCTTGGGCCAAGAAGTTAAAACAATTGGGCCAGTTATTTGAGTCTCTTCTTAAGATTTAATTTAAAATTCATTTAATAATTAAAATTTGATTTTAAAATTAATCAGTTTCCAAAATTTCAAATTAGAAAGTTTCTTAGAATAGAAGTTTCTAGATTTGCATGTTTTGGATATTTAGGAAATTTCTATAGTTAGAAAGTTTCCACTTTTAGGAAGTTTCCAATTATAAAAGTTTCCAAAAACAGTAGGTTTCCAAAAATGGAAAGTTTCCAAAAATAGTAATCTTCTATTTTGGAATGAAATTTTAAGAAAACCTATAAACCTCAAATAATATCAAGCGTTGGATGTCTTGTCCAGTCTATGTCAGCTGTTGAAACCCATTCAATCGTACACATGGCCTTACAGTGTGAGGGTGTCTATCTTTTGCGTGGGTAAGACAGTTTGTGATTCATTAATGTCATTGGGAGTCCCAGACATTAGTGATTACATGACTGTATAGACTGGTTTTCTTGACTAGGTCATCGGGAGTCCCGGACCTTGAGACATCAGAGTGGATTGGGCCTCGGGCCCAGATTCACAACCAAGAGTTATATCACGGATATAATTAGCCGAAATAGGGCTTACCGATATAAGCTAAGGTTGGGTGACGGCCAGTGGCCCACTTTGATCTTAGTTATATGTGGATCTTGGAATCATTATATTCTTTTGAGGGTAACTAATGTTATTGAATATAATGCGAGATTAATCATATAGAACATATTAACTAAAATCCTTATATCTTAAATTTTCAGCTATGACTACAACAAGCACACAAAACACATTCTCAATCCGGTCTGTTCTCGACAAGGAGAAGCTGACTGGAACGAACTTCCTGACGTGGTCAAGGAACTTGAGGCTGGTCCTCAAGCAGGAGAAGAAGGAATATGTCCTTCGTGATCCCCTCCCCGAGAGGCCTCCAAACAATGCCGCCAGGAATCTGCACAATGCTTGGGAAAAGCATTCGTCAGATGAAAATGATGTCTATTGCCTGATGTTGGCAACCATGACTCCTGAACTGCAAATGCAGTTCGAGAGTGTGCTGTCGCCCATCGAGATAATGGCAAGCCTGAAATCGCTTTTTCAGGAGCAGGTAAGGACTGAGAGGTTCCAGACAGTTAAGAACCTCTTAGACTGTAAGATGGCTGCAAATGCGGCAGTGAGTCCTCATGTCTTGAAGATGATGGGTTATCTCGATCATCTTCAGAAACTCGACTGCCCTATCAGCCATGAACTTGCCTGCGACATCATTCTGCAGTCTTTGCCTGCAAGCTATGATCAGTTCATTCTGAACTTCAATATGCATGGCTTGACTAAGACATTGCCTGAGCTTCATGGAATGCTCAAGACTGCATAGCCCAACTTGAGGAAAGCCAAGGACCCCAACGTGCTTATGGTGCAAAAGGGCAAGGGCTTTAAGAAATCCTCTGCCAAGGACAAGGGAAAGGCTAAGGCTGTTCAAGTCTCGGACAAGGACACGTCAAAGCCCAAGCCCAAGTCCAAGGCTGGGCCTACTGACATCTGCAGGTTCTGCAAAGAACCGGGGCATTGGAGGAGAGAATGTAAGAAATTCCTGGAAGGTCTAAAGGAATCGAAGAAGAAGACTCTGGAGACTTCTTCATCAGGTATTTTTGTTATAGAAGTTAATACAACTACTTCTGATAATACCTCATGAGTTATGGATACTGGTTGTGGGGCTCATATTTGTACTAATATGCAGGCACTCAGCAACAGTAGGAAGCTGAAGCAAGGACAAGTGGAGCTACGAGTTGGGAATGGAGCGAAAGTTCATGCACTAGCTGTAGGCACATACTTGTTGTCTTTACATTCGGGATTGGTTTTAGAACTTAATAACTGCTATTTTGTACCTGCGATAAGCAGAAATATTATTTCAGTTTCTTTGTTGGATTTGGAAGGTTATGATTTTTCAGTTAAGAATAAATTATGTTCCTTCAATCGCAATAATTTGTTCTATGGTTGTGCCCCTCTTACGAATGGGCTTTACATACTTGATCAATCCGCACCAATTTATAACATTAATACCAAACGGTTCAAACCTAATGAGGAGAACCGAACGTTTCTATGGCATTGTCGTTTAGGGAACATCAGTGAGAAACGCATTAAGAGGCTCCATTCGAATGGACTTCTTGGCTCATTTGACTTTGAGTCATGTGAGAAATGCGAATCCTGCCTGATGGGCAAAATGACGCGGGCCCCCTTTAATAAACCTAACGAGAGGGCCAGTGACTTATTGGGCCTGATACACACTGATGTGTGTGGCCCAATGTCCACAAATGCAAGAGGAAACTATCAGTACTTCATTACCTTCACTGATGATTTCAGCAGGTATGGATATGTTTATTTGATGAAACATAAGTCTGAATCGTTTGAGAGATTCAGAGAATTCCAAAATGAAGTACAGAACCAACTTGGCAAAAGCATTAAAGCTCTTCGGTCTGACCGAGGAGGAGAATACTTGAGCCAAGAGTTCAGTGATCATCTAAGAGAGTGTGGGATAGTTTCCCAACTCACTCCTCCTGGAACACCTCAATGGAATGGTGTGTCTGAGAGGAGGAATCAGACCTTATTGGATATGGTTCGATCTATGATGAGTCACACAGACCTTCCAATATCCCTTTGGGGATATGCTCTGCTAACAGCAGTGTTCACTCTAAATAGAGCGCCATCAAAAGCAGTAGCTAAGACACCATATGAATTATGGACTGGAGAAACTCCAGTGCTGTCTTATCTTAGAATTTGGGGTTGTGAAGCCTATGTCAAGAGATTAATCTCTGACAAGCTTACACCAAAGTCTGACAAATGCTACTTCATTGGTTATCCGAAGGAGACCAAGGCTTATTACTTCTACCTACGATCCGAGAACAAGATTTTTGTTGCCCGGGATTGTAATTTTCTTGAGAGGGAGTTTCTCTCTAAGAAAAACAGTGGGAGTAAGGTACTGCTTGAAGAAATTCAAGATGAACAGGATACTGATCAACCTAATGAGGAAGAGCAGCAGGAGGACCTACAAGAAATTGTAGAGCCTGAACCTGTGGTACCTGAAGTTCGAAGATCCGGGAGGATCCGTCACGAACCCGAGAGATATCAAGGATTCCTCGTGACTAACTGTCATGATCTTCTGATCATTGATGGTGATGAACCATCGAACTTCAATCAAGCCATGATGGGCCCAGATTCCTCTAAGTGGCGTAAGGCCACTGATTCCGAAATGGACTCCATGTCGGTCAACCAAGTGTTTTCGTTGGTTGACTTACCCGCTGGTGTAAAAGCCATCGAGTGCAAATGGATCTTCAAGAAGAAGATTGACGTGGATGGAAATATCCAGATTTATAAAGCCAGGTTGGTGGCAAAAGGTTTCAGACAAGTTCACGGTGTGGATTATGATGAAACCTATTCCCCAGTGGCTATGATGAAATCTATTCGGATTCTACTAGCAACTGCAGCTTTTCATGATTATGAAATTTGGCAGATGGACGTGAAAACCGCCTTCCTGAATGGAATTCTGGAAGAGGATGTGTATATGACACAACCTGACGGTTACATAGATCCAAAGAATGCTGGAAAAGTATGCAAGCTTCATAAATCCATCTATGGATTGAAGCAAGCATCGAGGAGCTGGAATCTTCGTTTTGATGAAGCTATCAAGCAATTTGACTTCATCAGAAACGAAGAAGAACAATGCGTGTATAAGAAGACTAGTGGGAGCAAGATAGTATTTCTTATTCTGTATGTCGATGACATACTGCTTCTCGGAAACGACGTACCAATGCTGCGGTCGGTAAAGGACTGGCTTGGAAGTTGTTTTTCCATGAAAGACATGGGTGAAGCCGCATACATTCTTGGAATAAGGATCTACCGGGATAGATCTAAAAGGCTGATAGGCTTGTGTCAAGATTCATACATTGACAAAGTCCTGCATAGATTCAGCATGGCAGATTCCAAGAAGGGCTTCACGCCAATGGTACATGGCACAACGCTAAGCAAGAAGCAGAGCCCTACGACGGCTGCTGAGCTTGAGCGCATGAAGAATATTCCTTATGCATCTGCAATAGGATCTATCATGTATGCCATGATCTGTACTCGTCCTGATGTTGCTTATGCATTGAGCATGACGAGTAGATACCAGTCAAATCCAGGTGAAAACCACTGGATTGCCGTCAAGAATATCCTGAAGTATCTGAGACATACTAAGGATAAGTTCTTGGTGTACGGCGGAAGTAATGTGCTTGAAGTCAGTGGATTCACGGACGCAAGTTTCCAAACAGACCAAGATGATTTCCGGTCACAGTCCGGTTATATCTTTTGTCTGAATGGCGGTGCAATCAGTTGGAGAAGCTCCAAGCAAGACACCGTTGCTGATTCCACTACAGAAGCTGAATATGTCGCCGCCTCAGAAGCAGCGAAGGAAGCTGTTTGGATACGAAAGTTCATTATTGAACTAGGTGTGATACCGAATGCAGCTGAGCCTCTGGCACTGTTTTGTGATAACAATGGTGCTATAGCTAAGGCAAAGGAACCAAGATCACACCAGAAATCCAAGCATATACTAAGAAGATTTCACTTGATACGTGATATCATTAATAGAAAGGAAGTCAAGATCAGCCGAGTTCCGACAGATGATAATGTCGCTGATCCATTGACAAAGCCACTCCCAAGGCCTAAGCTCGAATACCTGACTGAAGCTGTAGGCATTAGAGACATTGAAATGTAATCTAAATTTGAGTGGGAGTTTGAGGGCTTTATTTAGTTATTGATATGTTCTTGTAAAACATTTTAAGATGTTTAAATGAAATTATTATTTCAAGATTATTTTAACTGTGATGAAATAATCGTTCCAAAATGATATAAACCATTTTATAGGTCATCAAAGTAAGTGACTTGATCTTAAGTCATCAAAGTCATTTAGCTTGATCATGAGACCCTATATTTGATAGATGGCTTATATCATCCTGTCCCTAGTCGAAGGTTGTTTGAAATTGGAACACCAACAACCGCGTGAGACTAGATTGGTATGTGACTTATGACAAAGTCTCAGGATGTCATAGATGCACGGCATCAAAGTCAGTACATAGGTGTATGTTGGGGTACATACGACCGGACATGACCCGCTTATAAGAACTCTTCAGGATATTTATATCTGTGTCATAAGAGATTCTTACTACGACTATAGAGTATAGTCCTTAGACCTGAGTTCGCATGCATGTAACTGCACATCAACTGATGCGCTTTGATCATTGTCTAACGCTGTCGTTAAGCGATAGTTATAAGGACCTTGTTTGGGTGTATTATGAAATGAGTAGTTTACAGTGATGGAACAAGACGGGATTTGTCCCTCCAATATAAATGGAGTGAATATCTCTAGGCCAATCGGAGATTTGAATACTGGAAAATGCATGGCCATGCTCAAACGGACTGTCCCGAGTCGTTTGGATTGTCAGTATCAAATCAGAGTCCGATGAACATGATTAGGCTTTATAAGGATGACACTCATCTTGCCTTATGACTAATCGAGATATTGAGACAAAAGGAATATGAATACAGAGATTCCAGTACAAGTGGGAGATTGTTGGAATTATGTCCAGTAATCTCTGTACTGTCTCTAGAAAGTAAGAGTATGTCAATGATCAGACATAAGTCATATAATACTGGGGGTCATGATGGCTTGCTAGAGTCCGCTCATGATCTATAAGTCTTGGATTTATTGCCTTTATTATATGATCCCATATGGGTCACACGCCTAAGCTAACAGGAAACTATGAGGGAACGGTTCAGCAGAAGTACAGTAAAAGTGCTAGGCATTTACTATACTTAGAGAGATTAAAGGGCCTGATTAAATCTAAGGGATTTAATCAGACTGGGAATTGGGCCCAAAAGTCCAACAGAACTAGACAAGGGTTTTATGACTTGACCTAGCTCTCTTTTCTCCCTAACCCTCTGCGCCTCTCTCTCTCTCTCTGCGCCTCTCTCTCTCTCTCTCTGCGCCTCCCTCCTCTGGTCTAGCAGCCTTCTTCCTGTTAGTGTGCGTGTGTGAGCCTTTGGAGGAACAACCTCTTGGTGGTTCTGCTGATCTCTGACTCATACCTGATTCTTCCGCTGCATAACAAGGTATTACTGAGATCTCTTTATGATTCTGCAAGAGAACCTAGATCCAATATGTTTAGGTGAGTTTAATCTGACAGAATTAAACCAGGACAAACACTAAACAATCCTTCACTTTGTTCTTTCCGCTCTTGGCCAAGGTGATCTGAGTTGCGTGTTTGAACTTGTAGCTCCAGTGCATCTCCTGGGTCGTTTTCCGGGGTTCAGGCAAGGTTCCATCTGCAAGACAATATGCGAACAGCCGAAAAGAATGAGATTCAAATACACCAAAATTTCAAAGTCATAATATCATCAAATTGAGCATAGACAATCATCCTCAATACTCATATCAATCATATTCCACTACCAGTACATCCTAGATATCCATAAATCAATCAAAAATCGAAGCTTTTTATCGTTGAACACAAACTGAAAAATGGAGATTCAGAGCCATACCTTCGCAGATCGTTGAAATGGATACTAGAAATGGACAGAGCACGGAAAATCAAGTGGAATAGAGCTTTGAATCGTCGAAAACAGTGGAGAATTGAAAAAGATGGCAATTTTGGTGGTTTTCGGCGAGAGAGATAAATGAAGAAGATGAAGAAGACTGTCGGGTTTTTTAAAAATCTGTACCTCGATTTCATCGATGTCGACCAACATCGAGATGGAAATCGGTCGACACTTACCTTTTTAGAGCAAATCGACCTTGGAAATCAACCTCGGTCGATTATCATCCGTGCTCGAAACTCCCTCGAATCGATGTTGATTGACATCCAGGTGGAAATCGACCGACACTGACCTAACAGTGCTACGGGTTCTGCATAACTTGGCACAAAAACTCCAAAAACAAAAGAAATTAAAATGCAAAACTCAAAATCCTAATATTTACAACTTACCAGTGGGTTGCCTCCCACTCAGCGCTTGTTTTAAGTCATTAGCTTGACTTTGATGGGAGATTAGACTCCTGGTGGTTTCGACAGAGACTGCGAGTGCCTCTGCGAAAGTCTCCTCATCCAAGGTGGAGAGTAAGCATTGTAAGCATGAGCTCGTCCAAGGAACGAGAGATTAGGACCAGAGTGTTTCCCTGCAGTCATAGCAGTGAAATCAGTAGAATCGAGTTGGGAAGACGTGCACCTTTGCTTTGGTGAGGCTTTGATGTTTGGAGCTTTCTTCTTAGAAGCAGTTATAAGCTCTGAAGATGCTAGAGTGGAATCTTGAGAAACCACTATCTTCTCTTCTCCAGGATCAGAAACTGGAACCTCTCTAGTCTGAGTTTCCTGTTCATCCTCAATGCTAAAGGTTTGACCATCGATCTTTGACCTTCGCATGCCTCACATCAATATCCGCTCCAGTTGTGGCTAAGAAAGGTCTTCCCAGTATTAGAGAATCATCCGACTCACTGTCGTACTTCAGAACTACAAAGTCTGTTGGAACTAGATAGTTTCCAACTATGACTGGGACATCCTCAAGAACTCCTTCCGGAATCCTTCTTGACTAATCAGCTAGGATCAGAGAGATCCTAGTGTGTGAAAACTCTGTCATCCCCAGTCTCTCTGCCACAGAGTATGGCATGAGATTTTCAGCAGCTCCCAAATCACACAAGGAGCGCTTGAAGCTATTATCAAAGATGGAACAACTCAGCACAAATATACCAGGATCTGGTAGCTTCTTGGGGACCTGATTAAGCAGCACGTCACTGACTTTCTTAGGAATCACTACTACCCATTCCTTCAGTACCTCATCCATAGGCAGCATCATATCTAAGTATCTTTGTACACAAGGATGATAGGGTGAAGTGTCAACTTGTGGATCTTCTTTCGACTTCTTATCCATGACTTCCAGCTGTTTAGCTTCATCAAGCTCTTGTTGAGACTTCATGGATACCTTAGGGAAAGGTACGAGAGGCTCATGATCTGTTTCTTCAGCAATAGCATAAGATGTTGGCAAATCCGGCTCCTTACGCTCTTGATGTCGACCGACGTTGAACTGATGTTGGTCGACATTAGCCAGTACACCACTGATGTCGACTTCAAAATCGGTCATGATCGATTTCCATTCGTCATGAGAACTCGAAATCCCGTTTGAAAGTGGATGTCGACCGACATCAAAGTCAAAATCGATCGACACTGGGATTTCAGTCTCGGGTTTTTCAGCATCTTCAACAAGTTCAGCAGTCTTAATCTAAAAATTCTCTCCTTGATTTGATCCATCATCAATATGAACTTACCAAGCATTGATGTGGGTGTCCATGACATTCTTTCCCTTGACTGAGCTTGAAATTTGGTTCATTTGTGTGTCCAACTGCTTCATATGTGTGCTCAGAGACTCATATTTTCCATTAAGATCTTCATACACCACATCCAACTTCTTGTTCAATTCCACAGTGACCTTAGTCTGACCCTCCAGCAACCACTCCATCATAGCTTCCATCTTTCTCTCATGAGCGCTAGCAACATGAGGTGTCTGATATGAAGATGATCCATAAGTCCTCTGATAAGAATTACCTTGCTGAAAAGGTTTCTGGTAACCAGCATTCTGACCATATCCAGAAGAGTTTTGGTTGCTTGTGAAAGCAATCTTCTGTCCACCATTAAAGAACTTGTTGCTTTGCTGATTTCCAAACCTGTTTCCTTGAAATCCAGATCCACTGATGTAGTTCACATCCTCTTCTTGGCAACCTTCTTCAGCCTCAAACACTTCAACTTATTGAGAAAAGTGAACAGCCTTCGTATTAGTTAACAAGCTATGAACAGTGTCCAGCTTGTTCCTGATATCATTAATCTGCAGATCATCAATCTTTCCACCAGACTCTTTCCTTCTTCTATCAGCAGTCTTGGTGCTGTTACTGCTCACCAAGTTATCAATCATTAATCTAGCCTGATCAGGAGTCTTGGTGTTGAAATTTCCATTGCTGGCAGCATCAAATGCAGACTGGTAATTGAGATCAATTCCTCTGAAGAATATGTCCAACAACGTTACTTCAGAGAATCCATGATGAGGACAGTCACGTTGGTACATCTTAAACCTCATCCAAGCAGACTTAAGAGGCTCTGTAGGACCTTGAGTGAATGTGAGAAGGTCCTGTCCGAGCTGATCTGAGCGAGCATCATCATAGAAGTGTCGCATGAACTCTCTCTTCACAGCATCCCAAGTAGTCAACATCCCAGGTGGAAGTTGCTTCAGCCAAGCAGCAGCCTCTCCAGCAAGAGAGTATGGGAAAAGCTTCAGATACAAGAAGTCATAGTCCACCCGTTGTACTTCATTCCAGTGATGAAGGCTTCAAAATCCTCAATGTGGTCCATGGGTTTTTCATGTGGGAGACCATGGAAGGGGTGTTGTCTCAGCATAGAGTAGTAGACAGTCTTGATCTCAAAGTCATTCCTCTCAAAAGGAGGAGGAACAATTGCTGACCGGTTAGCATAAAACTCATCGGGACGGTTGTAGTCAGCAATAGTCTTCTCAGCAACAACCATCTGCCTCTGACCTTGAGGCGGTTCAGGTGCAGGTTCAGGGATCACTCGTCCCTCAACATCAATCCTTTGCCCCTGATCATTGTAGGCGTTGTTCTGTGGGTCTCTCAGAACACCTTCAGCATCTGGTCTCAGAATTAAACGATTGTTAATCATTCTTGTTCTTTGACCCTTTCTGTTCGTTCTCTCTAGTCTAGCAAGCTCCTAAAGTCCGAGGTTCAAAAGTTCTTCGCTCTGGTTGCTTCGGGTATGTCGACTTGGCATACACTGATCTCAAAACTCTGTCTCGAGGTCAACGTCGAGCGACACTACAAGGGAAATCGGTCGACACTGAATGCGTCTGCGAAATCCTGCGCAACAAAAACAAGCCAAACAAGAGAAAAATCAGTAACAAAGAAAATAAAAACGACTTAGACTCAACTCTAAAACAAAATATATCGGCGAACTCAGTTGAGTCCCCGACAACGGCGCCAAAAACTTGATAGGTGTAAAGTTTTATCCTATTCTACTGCAAGTGTACAGTTATGCAATGTAGTATTTAGGGTATCAAATCCACAAGGACTCACAGTCACATGATAAATTATATGCCGTCAAGTTAAGCTAAATCAAATCTTAAGAAAGCAGTAAACAAAAGCAATTAAACCAGTAGGTGAATTCAAATAGAGAAAGGCGTCAGACTTAGGAAGTTCTCTGGAATTATGCTACGTAAGACACTTAACTAACCGGATTCAGATTAAACACAGGTTCAAGAACTAGAAACACAATCCTAAATAATCCAACTCTCGCTGAGATTATTTCTATATATAGCAACCTAGCGATCCAAATCTCTTTGTGATCCTAGAGTTCTAAACAAGCATTAAGAACAGGTTCTATCGGTTCACAATTTCACTAAACCAAATCTCTTTGTATCTAGTCAAATTGCTCACTCTAAGTTTGTTTAGATTATAACTCACACTCTCGCGCTATTGTTAATTATCTCAGATCTGAACCCTAGGTGATCAATCCAGAATTCAGTATTAAGCACAACTTAGGTGATGAACAATATATGGTGATTCCTAATCAATCAGTTATCAAACAAGCATAAAACCTTTGTGAGAATTCCTAAATCTAACTAGGTTACTACTCAGACATATTAGTAATCAAACAAAACATCATGAATAGAAAACCAAAAGAGTGAATAGATGAAGTAAAAGGGATTCGAAATCCTTCTCTCAAGGTTACAAGTAGCAAGAATCAGCCCCCAACTCAATATCTCTCAATCTCTCAAGCAAGAACAAAGTAAGAACAACCTCCTCGATAGAATGAGTCAGAAAACCTAATTAAACTCTCTAAACATGTTTTGGGGTCAGTTTAGAAGTAAGGAAAGTTTCTGGGCAATTATGCAAATCTTCAAAACTTGTCTTTTACTCTCGGGTATTGTTCTGTCGCCCTCAATGTCGACCGACATCAAAGCCAGTGTCGGTAGACACTCAATCGTGGTCGAGACACCAACTTCAGGTCGTTGCACAAATCACCAGAAACGTCCTATAATCCTATCTTTTGCTCCAAACGCAAGCTTACCTGTAGAAGACTCAATAGACTCTAAAAACCAGCTTAAAGACTCAATATATACAACTATATCATGGTTGAAAACCTAGAAAACCATGATATATCAACTCCCCCATACTTAGCTCTTGCTTGCCCTCAAGCAAGTAAAGAATCTAAGCATAAGAAAAGAGGTTTGAAAACACAGAAACTCATTTCGTCCTAGGAACTTTCGCATTCACATTCATTAGTAAACCACTGAAAACTTTCCTACAGAACTCAAGACCACAATATACATTCCTCACACTTAGCAACTGTCCCAAGTAAACTCCACAATCAAGTTAGGACATTCAAGTTCACCAACTAGCCTCTGTATACAATTAGGTGCAGTCTCACAGAGGGAGTATCGAATCAAAGGACACATGGACTCAACCTATTCAGTATCTGACCACCAAACTGTCGGTTTCTGGTTTCTTTCTTTTCCCTTTCTCCCTTAGCACTGATTTTTTCCCAGTGGGTATCATTTTATTTTTTCTATCAGTGCTCTTCCCTTTTTATTGGGGTTTAAATTTGGATCTTTCCATGGATACACAGGAGGTAATAGAGACCACTCCCGTGACCACTTCGAAGCTACTAGCTTATCCTCGGTTTTTATCTCTCTCTTTTTTTTTTTTACTTTCAAGGGAGGGGAAAATCAGAAACCATACTTTAGACAGGATCATAGGCTGTGCCAAACACATCAAAGGAATCCGACCCAAAGATTACCAAGTCCCTAAGTGAGAAATTAAAGTCAAGATTAAGTGTGAGACTAGTGATGGATCTTATGAATACCTGGTTAGATATGGGTGTCCTTGGTAAGTTGATCTGTTTGGGGTTTTCTAAAAGTCATAGAGCTTCTGCAAGTCTGTCCAATGGTCACTTAGTTCCTGTTCCAGCGAAAAATTTCCTCGAAAAATCATAGTTTCATACAAATTTTGACTCAATAAAACAATTTTGAAAACTAGTGAAAACATGGGACTGACTCTTAAGAAAAAAAAACACAATGTCAGTAGCCACCTCCCCCATACTTAAACTGCACTGTCCCCAGTGCAATTGTAGCATGAGATTGGTATTAAGCAAATTGGAACCATAGATATTTTGAGTTAAAAATCCGAACCTGTACACGGCTGATGTCGACCGACACTAAGCTTAGTGTCGCTTGACATCGGGCTCTGCAGACCTGTTCCTCACGGCTCTGACACACAAAAACCAGAAAAACCAAAAGACACAAGAAAAAAACCAAAAATAAAACAAACCTACAGTGGGTTGCCTCCCACTCAGCGCTCTTTTAACGTCAATAGCTTGACTGTATTGCGATCCGATATTGGGTGTATTATCCAGATGGACAATATTGCCTTCTGAAATCTCAGCTTTCGCCCAATAATATTTCACCCTTTGTCTATTGACTGTGAACTCCTCGCCTTTGGAATTCATCAAGATGACAGCTCCGTGTGGTCTAGCTTCTTTAACAGTGAATGGAGCTGACCAACAAGAACGCAGCTTTCCAGGAAACAATGTCAGACGAGAGTTGTAGAGAAGTACCTGATCATTGGGTTCGAAGTTGCGTGAGATGATCTTCTTATCATGATATGCTTTTGTGCGCTCCTTGTACAACTTTGAGTTCTCATAGGCATGGTGGCGGATTTCATCTAACTCATTTAGCTGTATCAAGTGCCTCTCAACTGCAGGTTTGAGATCATAGTTCATCTGTTTGACAGCCCATCTGGCCTTGTGCTCTAACTCAACTGGAAGGTGAAAATCTTTCCCATAGAGTAGATGGAATGGTGTAGTCCCCAGTGGTGTCTTAAACGTAGTCCTGTAAGCCCACAACGCATCATCCAACTTCGCAGCCCAATCCTTCCTAGTCTTTTGAACTGTCTTCTCCAGGATCTCCTTGATCTGTCTGTTAGAGACTTCCACTTATCCACTAGTCTGAGGGTGATATGGAGTAGCCACACGATGATTAACACCATGCTTTTTAAGCAGCTTCTCAAAGACTTTGTTGATAAAGTGAGTTCCACCATCACTTATCACAATCCTAGGTATTCCAAATCTGGGGAAGATGATAGTCTTAAACAGCTTAAGAACTACCGAAGAGTCATTGGTCGGACTTGCAATCGCTTCAACCCATTTGGATACATAGTCCACAACAACCAATATATACCTGTTCCCATAGGAAGATGGAAACGGACCCATGAAATCGATGACCCAACAATCAAAGACTTCAAACTCAAGGATGAAGTTTTGTGGCATTTCATGTCTCTTGCTTATCTTCCCCCTCCTCTGACACACATTTCACCGAGAGATAGATAACTGGGCATCCTTGAACATTGTAGGCCACCAGAAGCCTGCTTGAAGAACCATAGACACTGTCTTGAATGTAGCAAAGTGTCCAGCATACTCGAAACCATGGCAGTGGTACATCACATTTTCAACTTCAGACTCCGCAATGCATCGTCTGTAGATACCATCAGTGTAATACCCTGTATTCAAAAATATGGTCAACGGGCAGAAGAAAAGTCAACAAGGGCAAAATTGTAATTTTGCCAAACTAGGGGTAAAATGGTAATTTTACCAAAGTTCGAGACGGAAGCCGAGACGGGCCAAATGTTCTTGTTTTAAAACCTACAGAACATTTACAAGACTAGAAGTGGAAGAAACGGAACATAAACAGGTTTTTCGACTTGTCGGGTGGAAAACCGAGAAAACCGAGAAAACTTCGGAAATTCATAACCGGAGTTAGAAAACTCCAAATGAGGTGATTCAAGTTTCTAAATTTATCTAACATCAGGGAGAATCCGATTTTGAAAGTTTTGAGATTTATGGGAATAGTGAAGGATTTTCTAAAACAATGATCGTGAAACCGAGGAAACTGAGAAGAAATTGCAAGATGGGTTTAGAAAGGTATTGGGCCGGTTTTGGGCTGATTCTTGTGGATAAGAAGAAGCTTCAGAGGCAGGTGTGACACTCCTGAAGGCGCCACCTCTTCTGGTTGAGTCATCACATGATATTTTTGGTGTAAAGAATCATTTCTCTTACACAAAAACTCATTTTTGGTGTATCTCTCTCTCTCTCAACACAACCCACGACAAAATCTCTCCCTTCTCTCTAAATTCTTCCCAAGAAACCCAGAAAAAAACCCAGGAACCTTTGAATATTCAAGAGAACTCAAGAACATCTTCAAAGTGTTTATAATACCTCCAAACACTAAAAATCTCAAAACTCTCTCAATATAAACCATAATCCACTTCTGCAAAGCCCAGTGGACTCCTATCTCCCTCCTCTACAACCGCCATCCAGCCAGCCATGACCGCCGTTGCCGGAGATTATCGGAAACTGGCTGGAGAGCTGCCACGGTTAGGGTTTGGGTGTATCTCTCTCATCCTTCATCAGATCTGGACGTTTTGAATCCATATATGCATAGATATCCTCTTTCTGATCAGTTTGATATGTATATCGTCACCTGAGTCGCCAGAAAATGGGGTGAACCGGCCGGTCAACGCCGGACCACCACCAGTCAACGCCGGAGAAGCCGCCGGAGAAGCTCCACCGGCGCCGTGTCTTCAGCCGGTTCTTCAGTGGGTTAATTCAGATGGTTTGTGTCATGATTGGAGTTGGTTTGGGTGGATTTGGATCGGTTTAGGTTCACCGGTCAACTCTCGGTCAATGGTTGACGTTGACCCGGTTTACCTAAACCGGTCAATTGGATTTCGGTTCGCTGGTCAACCGGTTCAGAAGTTGGGTCAACTAGTTTAAGTCTGGTCAACGGTCAGTGGTCAACGGTCAATGGTCAACCATCGGTCAACGGCCGGTCAACGCCGCGGTCAAAGCATTGACTCCTGCCGGTTTTGCATTTGCGGTTTGAGTACGGGTATTCGGGAAGCTTCGGAGTTCGTATTCGAGTGTTCGGGAGGTTCGGGTTAGTTCGGGGTCTCGGAGAGTCGTATCCGCATCCATGCCGTTCATTCCGCCCAATCACGGTGAGTCGGCTCAAACATCGTAGACGGAGCATATAGACCAGGAAATGAGAAACCGTAGAATTAAGGAATTGCATACCCGAGTTGAGACTAACTGATGTTTGATGACTAAAGTGACGGAATATCGGTAAATTGGTTAGGGTTCAAGACGCATGTTAGGATCGTGAGAATTAAATAGATTAAACCTGCTGTGTGCCGCTAGGTTGTTAGAACCGTTGATTGATGCATGCATATAGTTGTGGCATGATAGGGCCGTATATGCATATATACGTATTTAAAGGACGGTATCGAATGAATCTAAGTACGGGAATTAAGACGGTATTAAAAGATGGAATTAAACCTAACAAACGTATGGTATATGAATCGATATTGGGATTATGTTTAATAAAGTTAAAGAATGTAATGAATCGAGTAAATGAATGATGAGACGTCGGGGAGTTAGTAAACTACTAGCTCTAAACCGACGGATCGGGGATGTGATAAAAGATACTTGGAAAGGTTAAAAAAGGGATTGGCGTGATTGGTGGGCCGTCTACGGATTAGCAAGCCGCTAATCCAAGGTAGTGGACATTATTGAGATGTAGGCTGTCTACAGATTAGCAAGCCGCTAATCCAAGGTAGCGGATGTGAATTGGTTAAAAGACGTTAGAAACCCCTAATAGGCATGGGTGTGGTGATGATGTTATTGCGTTGTGGAGTTGTGTGGTTGTTTCTGTGAGCTTTTGTGCAGGCCTGTTAGATCGTCTCGGTGTTGGGCCGAGCAATCAGTGTGGTTACTTAACTTGGTCGCGGGACCGGTTAAGTCGTGGTGGCTGACTCGGTGTGGTGCCGAGTCAGAGCGGTGTTGTTGGTGTGTGTGTGTGTATAGACTTGCGGGATGTGGTGTTGAGATTGTTGTTTATTATTGATTGTGAATGATTGCTAGAGTCTGAGCGAGTCTGCGTGTTTACTTTTCTGCACTAGGACTCTAGGGTGCGTTAGATCCCGCAAGTCTAGGTGTTTGGATACGTTCCGGTACTTCCAACCCGATTGGATCCTCGGGTAGTTACCTGATCCGACATGTGCCTTCGGGAAGTGGTGCTGGTTATGGTGTTAACCTATTGGGTGACGCCGGTATTTGTGTGATTCGGAGAATACGGTCCTAGGGCCGAATCGCATGGAAGCTCAGGTTGCCGGGGGTAACTTGAGTCACTGTGTATCGATGGGCTGAGAACAGTGTCCTAGGTCGTGAGACTTCGTGTTTACGTCTAGGAGTCGTGGGATAGTCACCATGTCGGTAACAGTGGAAACCCGTGGAAGTTACCGAGATCGTAAGGGCTCTGTGTTGTGTTTACAGTGTGGATATTGCGTGATAGATATATCGAGTTTCAATCGAGAGCATGTGCCGCAGTGCCCTCGATTTCCGTTAATCACTTTCTCGTTATTTTGGCTAATGTTTGTGTGTTGTGGGTTCGACACGACGTGGTAGTGCGTGATCGACCGTTTATTGTATTGATTGTTATTTTGGGGTTTTGGGGGACGGGAATTTGTAGATGCTAGGTAGAATAGAAGCCGTAGTAGGGAACCGACTCGCTGGGTGATCTTAGATCGCTCATTAGACTCTTTTTGTATTTTTCAGGTTTAGCAGCGACGGATGCGGGAGGTCCTCGGTGTAGTTTCGGGATTGCTTGTGGTGGGGTTTTGATTTGATGATTTTGGGTTTTCTTTCGGTTCGGCTTTGGATTTATTTCTGTATCGAGAATTACGTGTTGTTCTGAGTGATGGCAAATTGTTTGTAAAAATTATTAAACGTTGTGCTTAACGTTTGATTACTCAAAAATGAATATGTTTCCCTGATATTGTGTTTAGTCCGAACCGACACAACTCACTGAAATGGTACAAGTTGGAAAGCTTTATATCATGGAAGTGAGGATAGCGGGGTCAAAGACGGGTTAGTGCGAGCCTTTGTCTCAAAAAGATCTGTCTCTGGCTTCGTCTTGTGACAAACCTTTTCTGTTTGACTTGCTCGGGTTTGACTTGGTCATGTTCTTGTTTGATTGTTGACCGATCAGCTCGTCGGTCAGCAGATAATGGGAAAGGGGCGTTACAAAAGGTGGTATCAGAGCATGGTTCGTCATGAGTTTCAAAGTTGTTCACTTCTGAGTGTTTTCCGTGTTTTATCGAGTCAAAATTTTGTCTTACCCAAGCATCCATTAGGAAACCGAGCCGCGTCTGTGAATTCGGGGTTGGGATGGCGTAGGACTTTGTATTATTTGTACTAATGTTTATCTGCGTTTTGTTTGCAGTCAGCAGCAGAGTGTCCTTGGACGGATTGTGTGTGGGTGTGTGTGAAGGATTATGGTGTTTGTTCAAGGTTTAATTCCCAATTACAACCTAACACATAACCTTAAACAGATCTAGGTTCTTGCAAAACGAATCATAAAGCAAACCTGATCACTACCTTTCAGATTGCAGCGGATGATGGATGGTAATGATGAGATCAGCTAGAACAGATGGTAACACCTATTCCTCCTTGAGTATCCACACTCTTACAAGCAAGGGACGGCTGCTAGACCAAAGAGATGGATGATCAGAGAGAGAGGTTAGAGAGAGAGACTGCTCGCGGCCAAGGAAGAGAAAAATCGCAGGGGATGTGTTATCCCTTAGGGTTTTTCGATTTCTTATCTCTCATTAATGGGCCCAAGTCATTTGACTAATGGCTCATTAATCATTTGGGCCCAAGACAAAAACCTGCATTTTGTCTGGCCCAATTCTCTGATCCAATACAGTAAATGCCATTGCATCTTACCGTATTAATTCCATTTAACTTTCCCGTTAGCTATGGTGTGTGACCCTTCGGGATCATACAATACTGGTAATAAGTCCTAAACTTATAGATCAAGAGCGGACTCTAGCAAGCCATCATGATCACCCAGTATTTATGACTTATGTCTGATCTCGACACTTATCATACTTTCTAGAGATAGTACGGTAGATTTCAGGACATTCCCAACAATCTCCCACTTGTACTGGAATCCTACATTCCCTAGTCCTTTTGTCTTAATATCTCGATCTGGCATAAGGAAAGATGCGTGTCATCCTTATATAGCCAGACCATGTTTATCGGAACAGATTTGATACTGACAATGCAAACGACTTGGGCAAGTCCGTTTGGGAATGGCCATTCTCTTACCAGCTATCAAATCTCCGATTGGCCTAGAGATATTACCTCCGTTATACGGCAGGGACAAATCCCATCTTGTTCCATCACTATGAACTACACAATTTATAATACACCCAACCAAGGTCCGTATAGCTCCCAGTTACGAAACAGCGTTAGACAATGATCAAAGCGTATTACTCCATCTGCAGCCACATGCATGCGAACTCAGGTCTAAGGACTATACTCTATAGTCATATATGAGAACCTTTCAAGACACAGATATTAATATCTTGTAGAGTTCTCATCAGCGGGCCATGTCCGGTCATATGTTCCCCTACATATACCTATGTGTAGACTTTGATGCCGCGCATCTATGACCCCTCGAAACTTGGTCATAAGTCTCAACACAATCTAGTCTCTACAGGTTGTTGGTGTTCCAATTTCAACAACCTTCGACTATGGACACTATGATTTATGTCACTTCGTTAAATATGGGGTTTCAGGATCAAGTCTACTCATGTACTTCGATGACCCATATATAATGACATGAATCATTTTGGAACGATTATTTTATATCACAGTTAAAATAATCCAGAAATAAAATTTCATTAACATTTAAAATGTTTACATGAACCAATCAAAATAACTAAAATAAAGCCCTCACAACTCCCACTCAAAAAGAGATTACATAAGAATATCTCTAATTCCTACAGCAGCAGTATGCAACTCGTGCTTAGGTCTCGGGAGTGGCTTTGTCAACGGGTCAGCCACGTTCTCATCAGTGGGAACTCTGCTGACCATCACTTCACCTCTATTCACTATATCACGAATCAGGTGATACCTTCTCATAATGTGTTTGGATTTCTGATGATGTCTCGGTTCCTTGGCTTGAGCAATTGCACCATTGTTGTCACAATACAGTGCTAGAGGCTCAGTGGCATTTGGGAATACACCGAGTTCAATCAAGAAGTTCCTTATCCAAACTCCTTCCTTCGCAGCTTCCGAAGCAGCGATGTATTCAGCTTCAGTTGTGGAATCTGCTACGGTGCTCTGCTTGGAACTCTTCCAACTTACTGCACCGCCATTCAGACAGAAGATGTAGCCAGACTGTGACCGGAAATCATCCTTATCTGTCTGAAAACTTGCATCCGTGAATCCACTGATTTCAAGCACTTCACTTCCTCCGTAAACCAAGAACTTATCCTTAGTATTCCTCAAATACTTCAGGATATTCTTTACGGCATTCCAGTGACTCTCACCTGGACTAGACTGGTACCTACTCGTCATGCTTAGTGCATAAGCAACATCAGGACGAGTACAGATCATGGCATACATGATAGATCCTATAGCCGAAGCATAAGGAATCCTACTCATGCGCTTAAGCTCATCAGGTGTTTTAGGACACTGATCCTTGCTTAGTGTAGCACCATGTATCATTGGCGTGAACCCCTTCTTGGATTTATCCATTCCGAATCGATGCAGGACTTTATTTATATAAGCATCTTGACAAAGTCCAATCAGCTTTTTAGATCTGTCTCTAAAGATTCGAATTCCAAGAACATACGCGGCTTCACCCATGTCCTTCATGGAAAAACAACTTCCCAGCCAGTCTTTAACAGACTTCAGCATTGGAATATCATTTCCAAGAAGCAATATGTCATCGACATATAAGATAAGAAACGCCACTTTGCTCCCACTAGTTTTCTTATACACACATTGTTCCTCTTGGTTTCTGATGAAGTCAAAGTTCTTTATTGCTTCATCAAAACGAAGATTCCAACTCCTCGATGCTTGCTTCAATCCATAAATGGATTTGTGAAGCTTTCATACTTTTCCAGCATTCTTAGGATCAATGTAACCGTCAGGTTGTGTCATATACACATCCTCCTCCAAGATTCCATTCAGGAAGGCGGTTTTCACATCCATCTGCCAAATCTCATAGTCATAATAAGCGGCAGTTACTAGGAGAATCCGAATTGATTTCATCATTGCCACTGGTGAATAGGTTTCATCATAGTCTATACCATGAATTTGCTTGAAACCTTTTGCCACCAACCTGGCCTTGTAAATCTGGACATTTCCATCCATGTCAATCTTCTTCTTGAAGATCCATTTACACTCGATGGCTTTTGCACCAGCAGGTAAATCAACCAGTGAAAACACTCGGTTAGTAGACATGGAGTCCATCTCGGATTCAGTGGCTTCACGCCACTTTAAGGAGTCAGGGCCCATCATGGCTTCTGCAAAGTTCGAGGGTTCATCACCGTCAATGATCAAAAGATCATGGCAATTAGTCACAAGGAATCCCTGATATCTATCAGGTTCCTGACGGATCCTTCCGGATCTTCGAACTTCAGGTACTGCAGGTTCAGGTTCTTTTACAACTTCATGTAATTCATCCTGCTGTTCTTCCTCATTAGGTTGAACAGGTTCCTGTCCTTCTTGAATTTCATCAAGTTGTACCTTACTCCCACTTTCTTTTCTAGAGAGAAACTCTCTTTCAAGAAAAGTACAATCCCGAGCAACAAAGATTTTGTTCTCGGATCGCAGATAGAAGTAATAAGCCTTGGTATCCCTAGGATAACCAATGAAGTAGCATTTGTCAGATTTTGGTGTAAGCTTGTCTGAGATTAATCTTTTGACATAGGCTTCACAACCCCAAATTCTGAGAAAAGACATTGCTGGAGCTTTTCCAGTCCATATCTCATATGGTGTCTTTGCTACTGCCTTTGATGGCACTCTGTTCAGTGTGAACGTTGCGGTGAGCAAAGCATATCCCCAAAGGGATATAGGAAGGTCTGTGTGACTCATCATGGATCGGACCATATCTAACAATGTCCGATTCCTTCTCTCAGACACACCATTCCACTGAGGTGTTCCAGGAGGTGTGAGTTGGGAGATAATCCCACACTCACTCAGATGATCACGAAATTCCTGGCTCAAGTATTCTCCTCCTCGGTCCGACCGAAGAGCCTTAATACTTTTACCAAGCTGGTTCTGTACTTCATTCTGGAATTCTTTGAACTTTTCAAAGGTTTCCGACTTATGTTTCATCAAGTAGACATATCCATATCTACTGAAATCATCAGTGAATGTAATGAAGTACTGAAAGTTTCCTCTAGCACTTGTGGACATTGGGCCACACACGTCAGTATGTATCAGGCCCAATAGTTCACTGGCCCTTTCTGTGGGTTTATTGAAAGGAGCCCGTGTCATTTTGCCCATTAGGCAAGATTCGCATTGCTCACAAGACTCAAAGTCAAATGAGCCCAAGAGTCCATTTGAATGGAGCCTCTTGACGCGTTTCTCACTAATGTGCCCCAAACGACAATGCCAGAGAAACGTTTCATTTTCTTCGTTAGATTTGAACCGTTTCGTATTAATGTTATATACTGGAGCAGATTGATCCAGCATGTACAGCCCATTTATAAGAGGGGCACAGCCATAGAACATATCATTGATATTAAAGGAACACAATTTATTCTTAATAGAAAAATCAAATCCTTGCAAATCCAACAATGAAACTGAAATGATATTTCTGCTTATAGCAGGTACAAAATAACAATTCTCAAGTTCTAAAATCAATCCAGAAGGTAAAGACAACAAGTAAGTGCCAACGGCCAGTGCTGGAACCTTCGCTCTATTGCCAACCCGCAACTCTACTTGCCCTTGCTTCAACCTTCTACTGTTGCTGAGCGCCTGCATATTAGTACAAATATGAGCCCCACATCCAGTATCTAATACCCAAGTGGTATTATCAGAAGTAGTAGTATTTACTTCAATAACAAAAATACCTGAAGATTTAGTCTCCAAGGACTTCTTCTTCTTCAGACTTTCCTGGTATTTCTTACAGTCCCTGCGGTAATGCCCTGCCTCTTTGCAAAAGTGGCAGATATCAGAAGGCCCAGCTTTAGACACGGGCTTGGGCTTGGCCTTTTCATTGCTGACTACCTTGCCCTTTCCCTTGTCTGCAGCGGATTTCTTAAAACCCTTGCCCTTCTGAACCATGAGTACATACGACTCCTTGGTCTTCTTCAGATTCGGTTCTGCAGTCTTGAGCATACCATGTAGCTCAGGCAACGTCTTTATCAACCCATGCATATTATAGTTCAAAATGAACTGGTCATATGCAGGAGTAAGAGACTGCAGAACGATATCACAAGCAAGCTCTTGGCTTATAGGACAGTCGAGCCTAGTCAAATGATCGAGATAACCCATCATTTTCAGAACATGTGGACTCACTGCTGCATCCTTAGCCATTTTACAGTCCAAGAGATTCTTAACAGTTTGGAATCTCTCTGTACGAGCCTGCTCCTGAAACAACGCTTTCAGATTTGCCATCAGCTCCATGGGACAAGTCAGGCCTTCCCACTGCATCTGCAGTTCGGGAGCCATTGTCGCCAACATCAGGCAAATCACGTCATTAGCATCTGAAGAATGTGTATCCCAAGCATTCTTCACAGCTTGTGCGGCATTATTCGCAGGTCTAGGAGAGAGAGCTCTTTCAAGGACATAAGCCTTCTTCTCCTGCCTGAGCACAAGTCTCAGGTTCCTGGACCAGTTCAGGAAGTTTGATCCGTTCAGTTTGTCCTTCTCAAGGGCAGACCGGATCGAGAAAGTGTTTTGTGTTGTTGTGCTTGACATAGCTGAAAATATGAGACAATAGAGATTTTAGTTATTAAGTTCATAAAAGAGTAATCTTAACAACTTATAAGAAAACTCGCATTGTATTCAAAATTTCTTTGTTTAACCTCATAAGAATACAATGATTCCGAGACCCATGTTCAGCTAAATCCAAAGTGGGCCACTGGCCGTCACCCGGAATTAGCTTTACTTGGTAAGCATACACACAGCTAGTTATATCTCATATAACTCTCGGTTGTGAATTGGACCCGAGGCCCAAATTCACCAGATGTCTCAAGGCCCGGGACTCCCGATGGCCCAGTCAAGGAAACCAATCTCTTACAGCCAAATAATCACTAAAGTCTGGGACTCCCAATGAAATTAGTGACTATATACTACTTTACTTATGCGAAAACAGACACCTCACACTGTAAGCCATATCTGTGATCGAATAAGCGTTAAGTAGCTGACAAGATTGGAAAGACATCCAAGCTTGATATTGTTTTTGAGGATTTTAAGTTTTATTTCCAAAAATAGAAGATTACTATTTTGGGAAACTTTCTTATTTTAGAAACTTTCTAAATTTAGTAACTTACTAAAAATAGAAATTTCTAATTTAATATTTTATTAAATATTTTGGGTTGGGTCACAAATTATAGGCCCAATTCTTGGCCCAAGACCATAGAATTCCAGATGGCCCAATAATTTGACATAACCGATCCGGTTTATTAATTCTGGTCCAAGACCAAATTAACTATCAAAACCATCGGTTATTTACTAAACCAGACCAGCTCTAAATTATTTGGTCCAACCAAATCAAACTTAGACCAGCCTTCGGTTTAGGTTAAAATTCAATTTTTGAATTTCAATCCGGTTTAACCAGAAATTTAAATAATTTCCAGCAAACCGCGATTCGGGTTAACCGCTTGAACCACCAATTAAATTGGATCGGTTCAGTTAAATCCAAAACCGGGAAGAAACACCTAGTGTTTTAGCCAATTTGATTTAACTTGCGGTTTAAGGCTTTAAACACACAATTAACCGCCAATTAAATGGACCGGTATAATCGGTGTGGTTTTGGGCAACGAACCGCGAAGCTCGGTTTAACCGATTGACTATTCGCGGGACGTAAAATTTTAATGGGCCAAACAATCGGATCCTAGATCCAACTAGGCCCATTAACGCAATTGTGGGCCCATAATGCATCCGAGGCCCAATGATCCAACGGCGCATGTTGCGCATGCTCACGATCGCAAGATCGATCATCGCATGTGATCATCCTCGGTACAATGCATAATGGCCCACGCATCACGCTCGATCCATCTTGCCTCACGATCGATTACGCTCGATCTCGGCCAAGATCATGCGATCGTTTATCGCAGCAACACACGATCGGTTTTGCATCGAATTAGCTACGACATTCGATTAGGGTTTTATTATAATAGAATGGAGCCGCGGTTTTTGATCTCATTCAATTATTAACAATTATCATTCGACAATAACAAAACCGATTAGGGTTCATATAGTTTTAATCAATTTTTCAACTTTAAATCGATTCAAAAACTATTAAATAACCATATGATCCAATTTCACAAGAAACCTAATGCCTAGGCTCTGATACCACTGAAGGATTATGGTGTTTGTTCAAGGTTTAATTCCCAATTACAACCTAACACATAACCTTAAACAGATCTAGGTTCTTGCAAAACGAATCATAAAGCAAACCTGATCACTACCTTTCAGATTGCAGCGGATGATGGATGGTAATGATGAGATCAGCTAGAACAGATGGTAACACCTATTCCTCCTTGAGTATCCACACTCTTACAAGCAAGGGACGGCTGCTAGACCAAAGAGATGGATGATCAGAGAGAGAGGTTAGAGAGAGAGACTGCTCGCGGCCAAGGAAGAGAAAAATCGCAGGGGATGTGTTATCCCTTAGGGTTTTTCGATTTCTTATCTCTCATTAATGGGCCCAAGTCATTTGACTAATGGCTCATTAATCATTTGGGCCCAAGACAAAAACCTGCATTTTGTCTGGCCCAATTCTCTGATCCAATACAGTAAATGCCATTGCATCTTACCGTATTAATTCCATTTAACTTTCCCGTTAGCTATGGTGTGTGACCCTTCGGGATCATACAATACTGGTAATAAGTCCTAAACTTATAGATCAAGAGCGGACTCTAGCAAGCCATCATGATCACCCAGTATTTATGACTTATGTCTGATCTCGACACTTATCATACTTTCTAGAGATAGTACGGTAGATTTCAGGACATTCCCAACAGTGTGTGCATAGTGTGGGATATCAACGAGCAGTATGAGTCATCATCGGATGACTGCGTCACAGTATCGAGATCAGTTAGAGCAGCATCCGTATTGGGAGCAGCACGTTGATGAGCATATGTCGATATTTGGGGACGTTCTAGAGCAGCAGATGGGACTGCACCATCAGCCGAATCCACAGCCGGGTTGCTTTGTACACCACTTGATAGGTCAGCATCACCATCATTCGGCTCTACTAAGACACTCTCTGCGACGGAGCCATTATCAGGGGCTGAGCCGATGTCGATGTTGGAGTCATATACACAGATTGAGCCTAGTACATTGCCAGGTACACCGCCAACCAAGCCAGTTGCGCCGCCAGAGATCCGATCAGCAGACACGACGGACTCGCTACCAGCAATGCCTGCATACCGGGCGTGTAGCGCATGCGGATTTCAGGGTTTCCATTTACATTGGTGTCCTCGACCAGTCGATACGTACTATCGTGAGCCGTACCAGCCGGCACTAGTTCCTTATTACTGTCAGGTGTGTGGCGTGGATGGTCACCTCGCACCGATTTGTCCGATTGCGGGACCAGGACCACGTATGTCTGACGCGGAGCTCATTTCGCAGCCTGTTAGCTACCAATCACCCTGTTACCTATAGCGCAGCCACTAGTGCAGCCGCCGAGACCATCGAAGACATGCAGGAGGTCTGGAGACGGGGAACATCGAGCATCTGTCTGTTCCCGTAGGTCTCGTTCAGCGCCAGCAGTTTGCCAGATATGTTGAGTGCAGGATCATCGTGCACCCGAGTGTTTTCAGGATCCTTCTTCGGAGTCTGTTTCCTCTTGTCAGTTGTGTGGCGCTTCGGAACACCAGGCACGAGCTTGCTACCGTGGGCCACGCCCAGCGCCCGTTACCGTTTGTCAGATTTGTGGTCGCGGGGAAACACGTTGCACGTTTATGCCCGACGGCAGAGCCGCCGTGAGTTGGAACACCGTCTAGAGATGCATACCCACCACATCCTCCCGGCACACCTGCAAGTGGTTACCACCGCGAAACGCGATGCCGCTTGTGTTGGGCATTCCGGTCGTGTTGGGGATTATAGGTTAAGATAGTTAGTCCCAGGTAAGTAATGTTGGAATTGTGTCCAGTAATCTCGGTACTGTCTCTAGAAAGTAAGAGTATGTCAATGATCAGACATAAGTCATATAATACTGGGGGTCATGATGGCTTGCTAGAGTCCGCTCATGATCTATAAGTCTTGGACTTATTGCCTCTATTATATGATCCCATATGGGTCACACGCCTAAGCTAACAGGAAAATGTGTAGGAACGGTGTAGCAGAAGTACGGTAAAAGTGCTAGGCATTTACTGTACTTAGAGAGAATAATTGGGTTTGGCCACTGTGTGTCGATCGATACACAAGGAGTGTCGATCGACACAGTGCGCGAACGCCTCGGAGTTAATTGGCCTTTGGGCCAAATGGCCCAAAACGAACTGAACGAGTTATATAATCTTAAGACGAGTTCAGGTCGAAAATAAGCCCTAGCCGCGAGCCTCCTCTCTCTCTCTGCGCCGATTTCCTTCTGGTCTAGCAGCCTCTTCCTGCTCGGTGTGCGTGTGTGAACCTCTGGAGGAGTTATCTCTCGGTGGCTCTCTGATCTCATACATACCGTCCCTTTCCGCTGCAAATCAGGTATAAGGTGAGATCATCTATTGTTTCTATTCAAGAGAACCTAGATCCGCATGTTTAGGATGATCTGAATCTGGAACTGAATCAGGATTAAACTAAACAATCCTTCAGTGGTATCAGAGCTATTGGTTCTTGTTTTTCTTGTTTAGATTCAAGTTTAGGATTGTTTTTCTTGTTTAAAAGTGTTTTGAATCAACTACTGATAAGAGAAACCACTTAAGCAACAAGAATTGAAACCTAAACACACATAAAATTGCAGAAACCAAGCTATATGATTTGGTAGAATGCGATTTCAAGAGGTCTGTATCGACTGCGATCGCATGGATCGATCGATACGATCGCATGGATCGGTCGATACAGTCTATCGGCAAAACCAGTTAACGCGTGAAAGCATCGATCGATACAGGATCGATGCAGGTTCGATATTGGTGCATCGACCGATGCGGTTGGTGCACATCGATCGACACGGTTAGGGTTTTGG
Source organism: Orychophragmus violaceus (assembly GCA_030180135.1). Taxonomy (NCBI): domain Eukaryota; kingdom Viridiplantae; phylum Streptophyta; class Magnoliopsida; order Brassicales; family Brassicaceae; genus Orychophragmus; species Orychophragmus violaceus. The sequence continues at coordinate 72,276,452 of CM058230.1, read as the reverse complement.
CTCGGTTCAGTGCATGCGTGAGAGCATCGATCGATACAGGATCGATGCACGATCGATGCAGGATCGATGCTGAGAGCATCGACCGATGTGGTTGATGGATCGATCGACACGGTTGGTTCATCGATCGACATGGTTGGTTTAAGGCTCGGTTTAATTTTTGATTAAAATTAATTCGTCCTGGTTTAATAAACAGATTTAATAATTTTATTAAGTCTGGTTAAACCGGGACAAGAAATCCAATGTCGAAAGAATTATTGGATTTAGTGCCTAAACCAGGATTTTCTAATTTGATTTGGTTGGACCAAATAAATTGAGAAAATCCGGTTTAGTAAATAACCGGTTGACAATTGTGGTCATCGTAGTAATTAAAATTTGGTTAGACCAATTTTAATGAACCAGACCGGTTATGTCATTTAATTGGACAATTGGGTCATGTCTTGGACATGGACCAATTCTTGGGCCTCGGGCCAAGAAGTTAAAACAATTGGGCCAATTATTTGAGTCTTTCTTCAGATTAATTTAAAATTTATTTTATAAAGAATATAAATCGATTTTAAATTAAGGTTTCCGATATTTTGAAATTAGAAAGTTTCTTAATTTATAAAAGTTTCTAGATTTGCATGATTCGGATTTTAAGAAATTTCTAAAGTTAGAAAGTTTCCGTTTTTAGAAAGTTTCCAATTTTAGAAAGTTTCCAAAAATAGTAGGTTTCCAAAAATGGAAAGTTTCCCGAAATAGTAATCTTCTATTTTGGGAATGAATTTTTTAAATAAACCTACGAACCTCAAATAATATCAAGCGTTGGATGTCTTGTCCATTCTATGTCAGCTGTCGAAGCCCATTCAATTGTATTCATGGCCTTACAGTGTGAGGGTGTCTGCTTTTGCGTGGATAAGACGGTTTGTGATTCATAAATGTCATTGGGAGTCCCAGACATTAATGATTACATGACTGTATAGTCTGGTTTTCTTGACTGGGCCATCGGGAGTCCCGGGCCTTGAGACATCAGAGTGGATTGGGCCTCGGGCCCAGATTCACAACCAAGAGTTATATCACGGATATAATTAGCCGATATAGGGCTTACCGATATAAGCTAAAGTTTGGTGACGGCCAGTGGCCCACTTTAATCTTAGTTATATGTGGATCTTGGAATCATTATATTCTATTGAGGGTAACTTATGTTATTGAATATAATGCGTGATTAATCATATTAAATTTAATACGAGATTAATCATATTGAACATATTAACTAAAATCCTTTTATCTTAATTTTCAGTTATGACTAGCACAAACAATCAAAACACTTTCTCGATCCGGTCTGTCCTTAAGATGGACAAGCTGAACGGATCAAATTTCTTGACTTGGTCGCGGAACCTGAGGCTAGTCCTCAGACAGGAGAGAAAGGACTATGTTCTTGAGAGAGCTCTCCTCGTGAGGATCGGGTCCAATGCTTCTCATGCAGTATATGATGCTTGGAATAAGCATTATAATGATGCGGTAGATGTGCGTGGTCTGATATTGGCTACCATGGACTCAGACTTGCAGAAGCAATATGAGAACATGGAGTCGCCAATAGAGATGATCAGCAGCCTGAAATTGAAATTTCAGGAGCAGATAAGAGTGGAGAGATACCGGTTGGTTAAGTCTCTCACTAGCTGCAAGCTACCAAATGATAATCCAGTGAGTCCTCATGTCAGTAAAATGATGGGTTACATTGATAACCTGAGGAAACTGGATTATCCAGTTAGCCAAGAATTGGCAACTGAGATCATTCTGCAGTCACTGCCGTCAAGCTATGATAAGTTCAGAAGGAACTATATCAAGAAAGGCTTAACGAAGACGCTGACTGAACTGCATGATATGCTCAAGACAGTTGAGCCAAACGTGAAGAGTACCCTGTACAATCTCATGAATGAGAAGGGTAGGTTTACTAAACCTAATGCTGACAAGGGTGAAGACAAAGTTGTCCAGATTTTGAATCATGGCAAGCGTGTGTCTTCTGAGCCCGAGTCAGATACCTCTTGCGTTGGTAAGTGCTGCTACTGTAAGGAGACAGGGCATTGGAAGAGAAATTGCATTAAATTCATGGAAGATGATGAGGAATTGAAGTTGATGTATGAGACTACTTCCTCAGGTATTCATGTTATTACTTCAAGTTCTACCTTAAAGGTATTGAATACTGGTTGTGGCACTGATATTTGTGATAATATGCAGAGCCTAAGCAACAGTAGAACGTCCTTAAAGGTATTGGATACTGGTTGTGGCACTGATATTTGTGATAATATGCAGAGCCTAAGCAACAGTAGAACGTTGAAGGAAGGGCAAGTGAAACTACATGTCTGGAAGGAGCTAGGGATGCTGCCTCAGCCGTAGGGTTTTCACTTATAGATCCCTTTGAGGCTTGGTTTTGTATTAAGTAATTGCTACAATGTACCTGCTTTAAGCAGAATTGTCTTTCATTTTCTTGTAAGAATTTGAATGTTTTTCATTTTGATAAAAGACAAGTTTTGTTCTTTTGATCTTAATGAAATATTAATTGTAGCACCCTATTCATGGAATGGGTTTTATATCTTAAACCAAAGAGTGCCTAAATGTAACATAAATACCGAATTGGTTTAAATCTAATGAATTAAACCTGATTTTTCTTGGCATAAAAGTCTTGGTCACATAGAGTAAGTCGGATTCAGAAATCCCATAGTTATGGACTGTTGGGCTCATTTGATAAGATATCTTATGAGACTTGAATTCTGTTTACTGGACCAAAAGGAAAAGGGCCTATCTTAGCCGAGCTAGAGAAAGGCCCAAAGGCTTATTGGACCTGGAACATACTGATGTATGTGGCCCAATGAGCAGTAATGCCAGAGAAAATTTCCTGTACTTCATTGTCTCTACTGATTACTTCAGTGAGTGTGACTGTGTTCATTTGATGAGACACAAGTCGGAATTCTTTGACATGGTCGAAAGAGTTCCAGAATGAAGTATAGGATATGAGTGACAAAAGTATTAAGACTCTGGATTAAATCACGAGTGAGAATACTTAAGTCATTGATTGTGTGATCATCTTAATGAGTGTGAAATCGTTTCACAGCTCATTTCTCTTGAAAAACCTGAAGGTGTTTCTGTGAGAAAGAATCAGATCTTATTAGAAATGATTAAAGATGAGTCACACGAATCTTCCATGATATTATTTAAGAATAACGCTCTAAAATATCTAAGTTTACGCTGAAATAGTTCCACAAATATCAGTTGAAAGACACCACGTTAATGTGGATTGGAATCGATCCAAATTTGTCTTTACTGAGTATTTGTAGTTGTGCTACTTCGCTGGTTGTCCTAGAGAAACTAAGGCTTGTTACTTTTACGTCCAATCTGTTTTCTAAGAAAGGAAGTTATTTTCCAAGAAGAACAGTGGGAGTAAAAGTATAACTCGAAGTTTTCTTAGGGAAACCAAGGCTCGGTACTTTTACGACCATTCTGTTTTCTAAGAAGGGAAATTACTTTCCAAGAAGAACAGTGGGAGTAAAAAGTATTTTTACGACCATTCTGTTTTCTAAGAAGGAAAGTTACTTTCCAAGAAGAACAGTGGGAGTAAAAGTACAACTCGAAGAAATTCGAGAAATACAGGAGGCTGCTTAACCTATTGAGGGAGAGCAGCGGAAGGATTTACAGATTTCTGTAGAATCTACACCTGTGGAGCCTGAAGTTCGCAGATATGAATGAATCAGTTACTAATCCGAGAGTGATTTCTCGTCATTAGTTGAACCTGATAATCATTGAAATTTCGCATGATCTGATGATCATTGAAAGCGATGAATCTGCGAAATTCAAAGAAGCGAAAGTGAGCCCGGACTCCGAAAAATTACATTTTATGTAAGTTAGCTTCATCGATCCATTCATGGATGGAAGCAAACATATCGGAGTTGGAATCTTCGTTCTGTTGAAGTAGTCAAGGTTTTGACTTGAACAGGAACGAAGCGGAACTGTGTGTTTACTAATAGATAAGTGGGAGCGATATTGCATTTCTCATAGTGTATGTCGATGACATACTGATTCTCGGATATAACGTCCCAACGCTGTAGTCGGAAAAGGACTAGCTTGGGAGTTGGTTTAATGATTGACATGGGTAAAGCCACGTAGTTCTTGGATTTTGGATCTAAAGATAGAGATCCAAAAGAGCTGGTAGGACAAAGTCAGGATTCTTAAAATTGACAAAGTCCTACACGTTTTGAGCAATCCAAGAAGGGTTTTATGCCAATGTCACATGGCATTAAGTTAAGCAAGATACAGTATCCTACGATAACTGCTGAGCTTAAATGCATGGATGAGATTCCATATGCGTCGGCAATTGGATCTATCATGTATGCCATGAAACGTACTTGTTTGATGTTGCTTTAATGTTAAGCAAGACAAGTAAAGACCAGTCAAATCCAGCAAAGAATCACTGGATTGCCGTAAAGAATATCTTAAAGTATTTGAGGAATACTAAGGATAAATTCTAGAGTTACGGAGAAAGTGAGGTGCTACGAGTCGATAGAGTCTGAAAGGCAAGTTTCCAATAGACAAAGATGATTTCCGATCACAGTTCGGTTATATCTTGTGTCTATCTGGCGGTGCAAGGCACTGTTGCTGACTCAATGACTTAAGCTGAACATTTCGCAGCTTGGGAAGTGGCGAAAGAGGTTGTTTGGAAAGAAGAGTTCGTCACTGAACTTGATGTGATTCCCAGCATAGATGAGACTAGCTGCACATCAGAGGTCCAAACACCTTGAGGATAGGTATAACCTATTCCGTAAGATAAATGACAGAGATGTTAAGTAGATCAGCAAGTTTCAACGAATGAGAACGTTGCTAATCTATTAACGAAGCCACTCCTTAGGCCTAAGCACGAGTCGCGGACTGTTGCTGTAGGATAAGTGAAATTAAGATGTAGTCTTAATTTCAGTGGGAGTTATTAAAGGGCTTTATTTAGTTATTGGATATGTTCTTGAAACAACATTTAAGATGTTTAATGAAATTATTATTTCAAGATTATTTTAACTGTGATGAAATAATCGTTCCAAAATGATATGAATCATTTTATAGGTCATCGAAGTAAATGACTTGATCTTGAGTCATCGAAGTCCTTTAGCTTGATCATGAGACCCTATATTTGATAGATGTTTTATATCATCCTGTCCCTAGTCGAAGGTTGTTGAAATTGGAACACCAACAACCGTGTGAGACTGGATTGGTACGTGACTTATGACAAAGTCTCAGTGTGTCATAGATGCACGGCATCAGAGTCAGTACATAGGTGTATGTTGGGGAACATACGACCGGACAAGACCCGCTTATAAGAACTCTTCAAGATATTTATATCTGTGTCATAAGAGATTCTTACTACGACTATAGAGTATAGTCCTTAGACCTGAGTTCGCATGCATGTGACTGCACATGGACTGATGCACTTTGATCATTGTCTAACGCTGTCGTTCTGCGATAGTTATAAGGACCTTGTTTGGGTACATTGTGAAATGAGTAGTTTACAGTGATGGAACAAGACGGGATTTGTCCCTCCAATATAAATGGAGTGAATATCTTTAGGCCAATCGGAGATTTGAATACTGGAAAATGCATGGCCATGCTCAAACGGACTGTCCCGAGTCGTTTGGATTGTCAGTATCAAATCAGAGTCCGATGAACAAGATTAGGCTTTATAAGGATGACACCAATCTTGCCTTATGACTAATCGAGATATTGTGACAAAAGGATTATGAATACAGAGATTCCAGTACAAGTGGGAGATTGTTGGAATTGTGTCCAGTAATCTCGGTACTGTCTCTAGAAAGTAAGAGTATGTCAATGATCAGACATAAGTCATATAATACTGGGGGTCATGATGGCTTGCTAGAGTCCGCTCATGATCTATAAGTCTTGGACTTATTGCCTCTATTATATGATCCCATATGGGTCACACGCCTAAGCTAACAGGAAAATGTGTAGGAACGGTGTAGCAGAAGTACGGTAAAAGTGCTAGGCATTTACTGTACTTAGAGAGAATAATTGGGTTTGGCCACTGTGTGTCGATCGATACACAAGGAGTGTCGATCGACACAGTGCGCGAACGCCTCGGAGTTAATTGGCCTTTGGGCCAAATGGCCCAAAACGAACTGAACGAGTTATATAATCTTAAGACGAGTTCATGTCGAAAATAAGCCCTAGCCGCGAGCCTCCTCTCTCTCTCTGCGCCGATTTCCTCCTGGTCTAGCAGCCTCTTCCTGCTCGGTGTGCGTGTGTGAACCTCTGGAGGAGTTATCTCTCGGTGGCTCTCTGATCTCATACATACCGTCCCTTTCCGCTGCAAATCAGGTATAAGGTGAGATCATCTATTGTTTCTATTCAAGAGAACCTAGATCCGCATGTTTAGGATGATCTGAATCTGGAATTGAATCAGGATTAAACTAAACAATCCTTCAAGTAAGGGCTCTAACTCGTTGATTGATGTGTGTAGATCGTCTTTGACGATTCGGTTGCGTGTAGTGGTATTCCTTGTGAGACGGATTGGTAACCGCTAATATGTAGACTTCGACGGACCTACGTATCTAAAACTCTATGTGGTGAATAGATGTTTTATTTACGTAGTGGATGTGGAGTGTTTCGGTTGTCGTTTTGAGTAGCGGAGTGGTTATATTGCATACTCATGATGGTTGTGAATGCAATATAATTACGATGTGAAAAGAGATGATGGTCCGAGCAAACGGTTTCCATCCGAACCCTGAGAAAAACTGCAATCGCCGATTTGCTTGATTGATTATGTGTAATTATTTGCTTTTGTGTTTATGCTTGCGTGCTTTATCTAATGCTTGAGTGGTGCATTAGATAATTGGAGATTGTGTTTCGTTCAATGGTGTAGCACTGTTGAGTTGCTAGTTTTCTTTTAAAGCATGCACATCATTTGAGGATCGTTGATGGTGTTGGTAAGCCATTTGATTGGTAGTTATATTTTGTTGGCTTGAGTAGTTTGAATGTTAGCGTAGTCGTTAAGTTGTTAAAAATAAACAGTGTTAGAACCTTTCGTTTAAGGTATTGAGCTAACTTGAGAATGGTTGGATTCGACCATCAATTCACGAGAAGAGCAGAATTATAGAATATTGTTACTTAATCATGAGTGACCGTTGGGTACATGATTAACTAACTATATCTCTATGAGGAAGTGATATCGAGGGATGGATTGGTTTGAATTTCACCGCTCCAGTGAAAGTTGTTGAATTGAGTGTAGGAAAGAATGGACGATGCGATACGAATACGAGACCGAACCGAACCCGAAAGCGAGATGGAATGTAAAGAGATCGCAAGACGAGTTAACCCCGAAAGTGAGTGGTTGGTATAAATCGTCAGTGGAAAATGTATCAGTGCAAGACAACGGAAAGGACGGAACCGTTGGTGTGGTGAGTTAGCGAAAAGATTTGAGGGAATGTCAGTAGCAGTGTGGAAACCGAAGTAAAGCGATCGACATGAATGGAATGAAGGTATAGTGACGTCGGATGGGAAGAAGGAGTCAGAAGTGGGACCCGAGTGGAGTTATCTGTACGGATGGAATTGGAGCCATAGAGATGTCTAGTTTTGAAATACAGATTCTTAAAGAGTGTCTCGGGGAGACGAATCAATATCAGGAAAGACGGAGAGGTCGAAGCAAAGTGGGGAAGTCAGAAGAGCGAATTCGAGCAAAGTAAATATTTATGGAAGATCGAGGTTCGATAAAGGTCGGGTAAAGAGAGAAGTGATACAGTAAATTGGAACCAAAGGTCGAGAAACGAAGCTCTAGTTAAGAGGGTGAAATAAAGAGCAAGTGAAGAAGTGCCATCAAGATCAGGAATCGGGTAATGAAATGGCAGCCGAATGAGCAGTACAGAAGACAATGGAAAGTTTGGGATGGGTGTTGGATCCCGATGGATCTAGGGTTTGTTATATTGAAATTTAGAACCAACCTCGTTCTTACCTTTGGCAGCGGAAGAAGATGGTGAACGAGATCAGTGGAGCAACGCAACGCTTTGCCTCTACCAGATACACACGCACGCTCGCTGGAAACGGGATGCTAGTGCCAGATCAATGGGGATCGATGGTGTCTGGTGTGTCAAGTGTTTCTCCCAAGAAAACTAGACGGCCCTACTGTTTAGGTCGAACTAATATGATTTTATTCGACCTAAACGTGCTTAACGGGCCAGACTCAATTAAGCCATAACCCGAAAAGCCTGTTCGGAAAATCCGAACTGTGTCGACCGACACACAAGCTGTGTCGATCGACACAACACCATTATATCGATTCTTATGTGTATTTCAATACACATAATATGATCATTGCCACAATGATCATTCCCATATCGTAGCTTCCAGTTCGCTTAGGTGTGTGACCCTATAGGATCATATAATACTGGCAGTAAGTCCACTACCTACAGAATGCAAGAGGCTTCTAGCAAAGCATTGCAAACGCCCAGTATTATACGAATGTCTGATCTCGACACACAACTATCACATGAGTGAGTACAAGTGTGATTTCAGGACACTATCCCAACAATCTCCCACTTATACTGGAATCATCAATTCCTATAATCCTTTTGTCTCTATATCTCGATTTGGCATAAGGCAAGATTGGTGTCATCCTTATTAAGCCGACATCGTGTTTATCGAACTCCTGATCTCATACTGAACATTACAAACAACTGAACTACAATTCGTTTTAGTGCGGCCACACATTCTCTCAGTATTCAATCTTCGATAGGCCCTGAGATATTTATCTCCCGTTTTTCAGGAGGGACAAATTCCATCTTGTTCCATCCCTATTTCAACGCACACTTCATGATAAACTTGAACAGTGTCGTTATAGCCGCCAGTTACGGATCGACGTTTGACAAAGTCAAAATGTACCAATTCATATGCAAGAAAGCATGATGAACTCAGGTCTAAGGACTATACTCTATAGTCGTAATGAGAACCTCTTATGACACAGATATTACTATCTTGTAGACTTCTCATTAGCGGGTCATGTCCGATCATATGTCCACTGACATATATCTATATGACTGACTGCGATAATCATATCATTGGCTCCATGAAACTTAGCCAACAGTCACCTCACAATCTAGTCTCTAACGGTTGTCAGTGTCCCGATTCTGCAACCTCGACTAGGGACAAAATAATTTATTAACTTATAGGGTTTCATGATCAAGTTCTCAACTTGATGACCTATAATATGTCATAAACTTATTTCGGGACCATTATTTAGATCACAATAAATAATGCTGAAATCAAATTTCATTAAACACTTCTAAAAGAATGTTTACAAGGGTGTCTTATTATAACTAAAACAAAATCCAAAACTCCCACTAGAATCAAGATTACATCTTAAGATCTCTAATGCCTACATCAGTCGTATGACTCTCATGCTTAGGCCTTGGGAGTGACTTGGTTAGAGGATCAGCGACATTCTCGTTTGTCGGAACTCGGCTGATCTTCACATCACCTCTATTGACAATATCACGAATCAGATGATATTTCCTCTCAACGTGTTTGGACTTCTGGTGTGACCTGGGTTCTTTCGCCTGAGCAATGGCTCCATTGTTATCGCAGAACAAAGCCACTGGCTCCAAGATACTAGGAACCACACCAAGTTCAGTCATGAACTTCTTGATCCAAACAGCTTCCTTTGCCGCTTCTGAAGCAGCAACATATTCAGCTTCCGTTGTGGAGTCAGCTACGGTATTCTGCTTAGAGCTCTTCCAGCTCACCGCACCGCCATTTAGACAGAAGACATATCCAGACTGTGATCGGAAATCGTCTCTGTCCGTCTGAAAACTCGCATCGGTGAATCTATTCACCACAAGTTCATCACTTTCTCCATACACAAGGAACTTATCCTTAGTATGTCTCAAATACTTGAGAATATTCTTGACAGCTGTCCAGTGAGCTTCACCTGGATCAGATTGGTATCTACTCGTCATGCTTAACGCGTAAGCTACATCTGGACGAGTGCATAGCATGGCATACATAATAGATCCTATTGCAGAAGCATAAGGAATTCTATTCATGCGTTCTCGCTCAGCAGGTGTCGCCGGACACTGCTTCTTGCAGAGACTCTTGCCATGAGACATTGGTATGAAGCCCTTCTTGGAATCGTGCATCCTGAATCTGTGCAACACCTTATCAATATAAGTGTCTTGGCACAATCCAATCAGCTTGTTAGTTCTATCTCTGTAGATTCTGATTCCAAGAATGTATGCGGCTTCTCCCATGTCTTTCATGGAAAAACAACTTCCTAGCCAAGTCGTAATAGACTGAAGCAACAGAACGTCATTACCGAGGAGGAGTATGTCATCGACATACAGTACAAGAAATGCAATTTTTCTCCCACTTGTCTTCTTGTATACACATGATTCTTCTTCGTTCTTGATGAAACCGAATTGTTTTACTGCTTCATCAAAACGAAGATTCCAACTCCGTGATGCTTGCTTCAACCCATAAATGGATTTATGAAGCTTGCATACCTTCCCAGTGTTTTTAGGATCGACAAAACCTTCAGGCTGTGTCATGTACACATCCTCTTCCAGAATACCATTCAGGAATGCGGTTTTGACATCCATCTGCCAAATCTCATAATCATAATGAGCAGCAATCGCTAGTAGAATCCGAATAGATTTAAGCATAGCTACTGGGGAATAGGTTTCATCATAGTCAATACCATGAATTTGTTTGAAACCTTTAGCCACCAATCTCGCTTTGTAAATCTGTACATTGCCATCCACGTCAATCTTCTTCTTGAAGATCCATTTACACTCAATGGCTTTTACACCACTAGGTAAATCGACCAAGGACCATACTTGGTTTTCTGACATGGATGTCATTTCGGATTTAGAGGCTCCAAGCCACTTTTCGGAGTCCGGGCCCATCATTGCTTCCGCAAAGGTCGCTGGTTCGTCACCTTCAATGATCATCAGATCATTTGAATTGGTTACGAGAAATCCATAGTATATCTCGGGTTCGTGACGGATCCTTCCGGATCTGCGAACTTCAGGCTCCACAGGCGCCGGTTCCACAGAACTTTGTGGATCCAAATGCTGCTCTTCCTCAATAGGTTGGGCAGTCTCCTGTGCATCTTGAATTTCTTCGAGATGTACTTTACTCCCACTGTTTTTCTTAGAGAGAAACTCCCTCTCAAGAAAAGAACAGTCCCGAGCAACAAATACTTTGTTCTCAGATTGGTTGTAAAAGTAGTATGCCTTGGTTTCCCTAGGATAACCAACGAAATAGCATTTATCTGATTTGGGTGCAAGCTTGTCGGAGATTAAACGTTTGACATAAGCCTCGCAACCCCAAATCCTTAGGAAAGACATACTAGGAACGTTCCCAGTCCACAGTTCATGTGGTGTTTTTTCTACTGATTTAGATGGTACTCTATTCAGTGTAAACGCAGACGTTTCTAGAGCATATCCCCAAAAGGATAGTGGAAGATTAGAATGACTCATCATAGACCGAACCATATCCAATAAAGTTCAATTTCTCCTCTCCGACACTCCATTCCATTGGGGTGTACCAGGAGGAGTGAGTTGTGAAACGATTCCACACTCGCTCAGATAGTCGCTGAATTCTTGGCTCAAGTATTCTCCTCCGCGATCCGATCGCAGAATCTTAATACTCTTGCCAAGTTGATTCTGTACTTCATTCTTGAATTCCTTGAATCTATCAAAGGATTCTGACTTGTGTCTCATCAAATAGACATAGCCATACCTACTGAAATCATCAGTAAAGGTAATGAAGTACTTAAAGTTTCCTCTGGCAGCAGTACTCATTGGCCCACATACATCAGTATGAACAAGGCCCAATAAATCACTGGCCCTTTCATTTGGTTTGTTGAAAGGGGCTCTAGCCATTTTGCCCACCAAACAAGACTCGCATTTCTCACATGATTCAAAATCAAATGAGCCCAGAAGCCCATTTCGATGGAGCCTCTGGATGCGTTTCTCATTGATATGGCCCAAACGACAATGCCATAAGAAAGTCGGGTTTTCGTCATTGGACTTAAACCTCTTTGTATTTATGTTAAAGACATGCATTTCTTGGTTTAATATATATAACCCATTATCTAATGGGGCGCTACCATAATAATTACCATCACGATTAAAAGAACAAACTTTGTTCTTAACAGCAAAATCAAAACCTTCCAAATCCAAAACGGAAACTGAAATTATGTTTCTGCTAATCGCAGGTACATAGTAGCAATTATTCAAAATTAAAACCATGCCCGAAGGTAAAGACAACTCGTAGGTGCCTACGGCCAGTGCAGCAACCTTAGCTCCATTCCCGACTCGTAGCTCTACTTGTCCTTTCTTCAGCGTCCTACTGTTTCTTAGTGCCTGCACATCAGTACAAATATGAGCACCGCAGCCGGTATCCAATACCCACGAAGTAGGACTAGAAGACATAACATTAAGTTCGATAACATAAATACCTGAGTCAGACGCATCATACGTCTTCTTCAGCTTCTTGTAATCTTCCATGAAATTCTTGCAGTCTTTCTTCCAATGCCCCAACTGCTTGCAGTAGTTGCACTTATCCTCAGGAGAAGGCCCGGATTTGGGCTTCGGCTTGGGCTTGTCCTGACTTTCAGCCTGGACAACCTGGGCCTTACCCTTACCCTTCTTAGGTTTCTTAAACCTTTTACCCCCTTGTACCATCAGGACATTGGGAGCAGCCTTCTTGAGATTCGGTTCTGCTGTCTTCAGCATACCGTGCAACTCAGTCAATGTCTTAGTCATGTTTTGCATATTGTAGTTCATGATGAACTGATCAAAACATGACGGCAAAGACTGCAGAATCATGTCAGTGGCCAGCTCCTGGCTAATGGCACAGTCCAGTTTCCCCAGGTTATCAATGTAACCCATCATTTTAAGGACATGAGGACTTACTAGACTGTCCTTAGCCAGCTTGCAATCCATGAGAGATTTAACCGTCTGGTATCTCTCTGTGCGAGCTTGCTCCTGAAACAAAGCTTTCAGGCTGTTAATCATCTCAATGGGTGACAATACGTTCTCATATTGCTTCTGCAGCTCAGAGTTCATGGTCACCAGCATTAGACAAGTAACATCTTTGACATCCGCTGAATGCTTATCCCAAGCATTCTTTTCTGTCTGCGGAGCATTGGAACGTGGCCTCTCGGTGAGAACTCTTTCAAGGACATATTCCTTGTTCTCTTGCCTGAGAACTATTCTCAGGTTCCGATACCATTCCAAGAAATTAGATCCATTTAACTTGTCCTTCTCAAGGACGGATCTTAGTGAGAAAGTGTTGATGTGATTTGAGATAGACATAGCTGTAATTCAAAAGAGGTAAATTTTAGTTATAAAGCACAAGAAATGAGAATTCTTATCTAATAAGAAAACTCCCATTGTATTCAAACTATGTTTCCTCATATGAATACAATGTGCCAAGATCCTCAGATTACTAAAATTCGAGTGGGCGACTCGCCGTTACTCAAGCTTTAGTTATCTAGGTAAGCAAATCATTGCTAATTGTACTGAGTACAACTCTTGGTCGTGAATGAGACAAACTATGTCCAATCCACTCTGATGTCTCTGGGCCCAGAACTTCTGACAGCCCAGTCAAGTATAACCAATCTTTTATCTGTCTTGTGATCACTGACAGTTACACTGCAAGTCTGTCATTGACCACCTGCCTTACCCATGTTGCAGTGGATATCAAGGACTCCAAGATATTCAACAAATGACATGAGTCTTGACAGTAGACAAGATCGGGCAAGACATCAAGATCACTTGATATTTAGTTGAGGAAAAGAACTAATCTTATCTTGATTTATATTCACTATATATATCAAAAACAACTTTTAATTAAAACATTTAGTTTTATTAAGTTTAGATTCTTCTAATACTTTTAGGATTAAATTATTCTGGTTCATGCAAATTTGTGGTCAAACCAACAAGTCTGCGGATGTTGTGTCGATCGACGCCAACCATTGGCATCGATCGATGCAACTTTATTTAAACCGTTCTTCGATAACCGGTCAAACCGGATCGAATTTACTTAACCGATTCAATCCAATTGAACCAGTTCGGTTTAATGGTCCATGTCGATCGTCACACAATGTGTGTCGATCGATATGACCAAACCAGAATCAATTTTGGTTAATAAAATTAACCGAGCTAGATAACCAGTTCAATTCAATTGAACCGATCTATCTAATTGTATTGCCTGTGTCAACCGACACACCCAGTGTATCGATCGACGCAGCACGATTACGGGTACTCGATCTCAGATCGAAACCCTAAAGATTATTTGCGGATTTTCGCTTTGTATCGACCGACACACGCTTTGTGTCGATCGATGCTGTGCGACAAACCCTAAAATTTATTCGCGAGTTTTCGCTCTGTGTCGATCGACACCCTGCGACAAACCCTAAAATTTTATATTTTGCGCCGCGGCGTGTCGACCGACACACGTTTTGTGTCGATCGACACAGTGCGATTTCAGCAATACCATCGTTTTGAACAGAGACAAAAATCCGAGATTTAATCAATGAAAAACGATTTCAACAGGCAATATACAGATCAATAACATCAAATTTCGATTTTATATCACCAGTTTCAATAGCTAAACCCTAAGCATGCTCTGATACCACTGTTGGATCCCGATGGATCTAGGGTTTGTTATATTGAAATTTAGAACCAACCTCGTTCTTACCTTTGGCAGCGGAAGAAGATGGTGAACGAGATCAGTGGAGCAACGCAACGCTTTGCCTCTACCAGATACACACGCACGCTCGCTGGAAACGGGATGCTAGTGCCAGATCAATGGGGATCGATGGTGTCTGGTGTGTCAAGTGTTTCTCCCAAGAAAACTAGACGGCTCTACTGTTTAGGTCGAACTAATATGATTTTATTCGACCTAAACGTGCTTAACGGGCCAGACTCAATTAAGCCATAATCCGAAAAGCCTGTTCGGAAAATCCGAACTGTGTCGACCGACACACAAGCTGTGTCGATCGACACAACACCATTATATCGATTCTTATGTGTATTTCAATACACATAATATGATCATTACCACAATGATCATTCCCATGTCGTAGCTTCCAGTTCGCTTAGGTGTGTGACCCTATAGGATCATATAATATTGGCAGTAAGTCCACTACCTACAGAATGCAAGAGGCTTCTAGCAAAGCATTGCAAACGCCCATTATTATACGAATGTCTGATCTCGACACACAACTATCACATGAGTGAGTACAAGTGTGATTTCAAGACACTATCCCAACAATGGGATGGTGAGCCACCAAAGAATATGAGAAGTGGATTCGGAGTGTCAAAGGTCAAGTAACGAGACATTGGTTGATGAGAAAGGAGCAGCAGAAGGACGTAGTGAAGCAACTTACGGAGTTTGGTTCCGATTCAAAGTCCGTTAGTGACGGAGAATTCGGGGACCGAATTCCTGTAATTGGGGAAGAATGTAATACCTTGTATTCAAAAATATGGTCAACGGGCAGAAGAAAAGTCAACAGGGGCAAAATTGTAATTTTGCCAAACCTAGGGGTAAAATGGTAATTTTACAAAAGTTTGAGACGGAAGCCGAGACGGGATAAATGGTCTTCTTTTAAAACCTAAAGAACATTTACAAGACTAGAAGTGAAAGAAACGGAACAAAAGCAGGTTTTTCGACTTGTCGGGTGGAAAACCGAGAAAACCGAGAAAACTTCAGAAATTCATAACCGGAGCTAGGAAACTCCAAATGAGGTGATTCAAGTTGATAAATTTATCTAACATCAGGGAGAATCCGATTTTGGAAGTTTTGGGATTTATGGGAATAGTGAAGGATTTTCTAAAACAATGATCGTGAAACCGAGGAAACTGAGAAGAAATTGCAAGATGGGTTTAGAAAGGTATTGGGCCGGTTTTAGGCTGATTCTTTTGGATAAGAAGAAGCTTCATAGGCAGGTGTGACACTCGTGAAGGCGCCACCTCTTCTGGTTGAGTCATCACATGATATTTTTGGTGTAAAGAATCATTTCTCTTACACAAAAACTCATTTTTGGTGTATCTCTCTCTCTCTCAACACAACCCACGACAAAATCTCTCCCTTCTCTCTAAATTCTTCCCAAGAAACCCAGAAAAAAACCCAGGAACCTTTGAATATTCAAGAGAACTCAAGAACATCTTCAAAGTGTTCATAATACCTCCAAACACTAAAAATCTCATAACTCTCTCAATATAAACTATAATCCACGTCTGCAAATCCCTGTGGACTCCTCTCTCCCTCCTCTACAACCGCCATCCAGCCAGCCATGACCGCCGTCGCCGGAGCTTGCCAGAAACTGGCCGGAGAGCTGTCGCGGTCTGGACGTTTTGAAGCCATATATGCATAGATCTCCTCTTTCCGATCAGTTTGATGTGTAGATCGTCACCTGATTCGCCGGAAAAAGGGGTGAACCGGCCGGTCAAAGCCGGACCACCGCCGTTCAATGCCGGAGAAGCCGCTGGAGAAGCTCCACCGGCGCCGTGTCTTCAGCCGGCTCTTCGGTGGGTTAATTCAGATGGGTTGTGTCAAGATTGGAGTTGGTTTGGGTGGATTTGGATCGGTTTAGGTTTACGATAAACTCTCGGTCAATGGTTGACTTTGACCCAATTTACCTAAACCGGTCAATTGGATTTCGGTCCGCTGGTCAACCGGTTCAGAAGTTGGGTCAACCGGTTTAAGTCTGGTCAATGGTCAACGGTCAACCATCGGTCAACGGCTGGTCAACGCCGTGGTCAATGCATTGAATCCTGCCGGTTTTGCATTTGCGGTTTAAGTACGGATATTTGGGAAGCTTCAGAGTTCATATTCGGGTGTTCGGGAGGTTCGGGTTAGTTCGGGGTCTCGGAGAGTCGTATCCGCATCCTTGCCGTTCATTCCGCCCAATCACGGTGAGCCGGCTCAAACATCGTAGATGGAGCATATAGACCGGGAAATGAGAAACCGTAGAATTAAGGAATTGCATACCCGAGTTGAGACTAATTGATGTTTGATGACTAAAGTGACGGAATATCGGTAAATTGGTTAGGGTTCAAGATGCATGTTAGGATCGTGAGAATTAAACGGATTAAACCTGCTGTGTGCCGCTAGGTTGTTAGAACCGTTGATCATATTTAAAGGACGGTATCGAATGAATCTAAGTACGGGAATTAAGACGGTATTAAAAGATGGAATTGAACCTAACAAACATATGGTATATGAATCGATATTGGGATTAGGTTTAATAAATTTAAAGAATGTAATGAATCGAGTAAATGAATAATGAGACGTCGGGGACTTAGTAAACTACTAGCTCTAAACCGACAGATCGGGGATGTGATAAAAGATACTTGGAAAGGTTAAGAAAAAGGGGAATGGCGTAATTGGTGGGCCGTCTACAGATTAGCAAGCCGCTAATCCAAGGTAGCAGACATTATTGAGATGTGGGCCGTCTACGGATTAGCAAGCCGGTAATCCAAGGTAGAGGATGTGAATCAGTTAAAATACGTTAGAAATCCCTAATAGGCATGATTGTGTGGTGATGATGTTATTGCGTTGTGGAGTTGTGTGGTTGTTTCTGTAAGCTTTTGTGCAGGCCTGTTAGATCGTCTTGGTGTTGGGCCGAGCGATCCGTGTGGTTACTTAACTTGGTCGCAGGACCGGTTAAGTCGTGGTGGCTGACTCGATGTGATGCCGAGTCAGAGCGGTGGTGTTGGTGTGTGTGTGTGTATAGACTTGCGGGATGTGGTGTTGAGATTTTTGTTGATTATTGATTGTGAATGATTGCTAGAGTCCGAGCGAGTCTGCGTGTTTACTTTTCTGCACTAGGACTCTAGGGTGCGTTAGATCCCGCAAGTCTAGGTGTTTGGATACGTTCCGGTACTTCCAAACGGATTGGATCCTCGGGTAGTTACCTGATCGGACACGTGCCTTCGGGCAGTGGTGCTGGTGATGGTGTTAACCTATTGGGTGACGCCAGTAGGTGTGTGATTCGGAGAATACGGGGTCATGTCCTAGGGCCGAATCGCATGGAAGCTCGGGTTGCCGGGGGGTAACTTGAGTCACTGTGTATCGATGGGATGAGAACAGTGTCCTAGGTCGTGAGACTTCGTGTTTACGTTTATGAGTCGTGGGTTAGTTACCATGTCGGTAACAGTGGAAAACCGTGGAAGTTAACGAGATCGTAAGGGCCCTGTGTTGTGTTTACAGTGTGGATATTGCGCGATAGATAGATCGAGTTTAAATCGAGAGCATGTGCCACAGTGCCCTCGATTTCCGTTAATCACTTTCTCGTTCTTTTGGCTAATGTTTGTGTGTTGTGGGTTCGACATGACGTGGTAGTGCGTGATCGACCGTTTATTGTATTGATTGTTATTTTGGGGTTTTGGGGGACATGAATTTGTAGATGCTAGGAAGAATATAAGCCGTAGTAGGGAACCGACTCGCTGGGTGATCTTAGATCGCTCATTAGACTCTTTTTGTATTTTTCAGGTTTAGCAGCGACGGATGCGGGAGGTCCTCGGTGTAGTTTCGAGAATTCTTGTGGCGGGGTTTTGATTCGATGATTTTGGGTTTTCTTTCGGTTCGGCTTTGGATCCATTTCTGTATCCAGAATTACGTGTTATTCCGAGTGATGGAAAATTGTTTGTAAAAATTATTAAACGGTGTGCTTAACGTTTGATTACTCAGAAATGAATATGTTTCCCTGATATTGTGTTTAGTCCGAACCGACACAACTCACTGAAATGGTACAAGTTGGAAAGCTTTGTATCATGGAAGTGAGGATAGCGGGGTCAAAGACGTGTTAGTGCGAGCCTTTGTCTCAAACAGATCTGTCTCTGGCTTTGTCTTGTGATAAACCTTTTCTGTTTGACTTGCTCGGGTTTGACTTGGTCATGTTCTTGTTTGATTGTTGACCGGTCAGCTCGTCGGTCAGCGGATAATGGGAAAGGGGCGTTACAATCAGAACAGTGCTTGTACAAGTAGGGTTCATCCCAGTAATAGCGCCTGGCTTCTCTAAGGAACTTCTTCTTAGCATAGCCTTTAAACACTTCAAGCTCATCCTCTACAGCAAGGTAGTTGGCTATATCGGCATACCAAAGTCTAGCAGGGAGAGGACCGTGGGCCACTGCAGCTATGAATATGTCAGCTTCATCATCCGGAATTGTTGCCTCTGTCCGCAACCAATGTCGACTGACACCAGTGTTGATGTCGACCGACATCGTCCCTAATCGGCCAAGTAACGTCGAGCATGATCAATTATCGTCCGCTTTTTCGAGTCGGATGTCGACCGACATCAGCTGAGTGTCGATGGACACTGACCCTGCAACCCCTGTAGAAATCAGTGGACTCGCAGAAACATCCTGAAAACCTGTCTCAATCTTGTAGATGTTCTCTTCTGGTAGAGAATCATCTATTGGAACATCCTCATCGATCCTAATCCGAGACAAGTGATCAGCAACACCATTTTCTACTCCTTTCTTGTCTCTCACCTCTATGTCAAATTCTTGAAGCAATATAATCCATCTCAACAGCCTTGGCTTAGCATCTTTCTTCTGCATCAAGTACTTAAGCGCATAATGATCAGTATGTACAACCACTTTGGATCCAATCAGGTAGGAACGAAACTTCTCAAATGCAAACACAACTGCCAACAGTTCCTTCTCAGTGGTTGCATAGTTCCTTTGAGCATCATCAAGAGTTCTACTGGCATAATAGATAACATGGAGCTTCTTGTCCTTCTTCTGCCCAAGAACAGCTCCTACTGCATAATCACTAGCATCGCACATTACCTTAAAAGGTAAACTCCAATTTGGAGGTTGCACAATTGGAGAAGAGATTAAAGCTTGCTTCAGCTCTTTGAATGCAGCATGACACTCATCTGTGAACTCAAATTTCACATCCTTGCAGAGAAGTGCAGTGAGTGGCCTAGCTATCTTGCTGAAGTCTTTAATGAATCTCCTGTAAAAGCCAGCATGCCCAAGGAAACTTCTTATTCCTTTTACTGAATCAGGTGCCTGCAGCCCTGTCATTACCTCAATCTTAGCTCTGTCCACCTCAATTCCTGCCTCAGAGACTCTATGTCCAAGCATAATGCCATTCTTGACCATAAAGTGACATTTTTCCCAGTTCAAAACCAGGTGCTTTTCCTCACAGCGAGCTAGCACCTTGCATAGATTATCCAGACAGGCATGTAAAGATGGTCTGTAGACAGAAAAATCATCCATGAAGACCTCCATGAAATCCTCTATCATGTCCGTGAAGATGGACATCATGCACCTCTGAAACGTCGCATGAGCATTACACAGTCTAACTGGCATTCTGCGGTATGAAAATGTACCATAAGGACATGTAAATGTGGTCTTCTCTTGGTCCTCTGGGTGGATAGGGATCTGAAAGAAACCAGAATAGCCATCCAAAAAGCAGTAGTATGGATGACTTGCTAACCTTTCCAACATCTGATCAATAAAAGGAAGTGGAAAGTGATCTTTCTTGTTGGCTGCATTCAACTTTCTGTAGACTATGCACATCCTGTGACAAGTGATTGTCCTTGTAGGAATCAGCTCATTCTTCTCATTCCTAACCACAGTGACTCCTCCCTTCTTAGGAACCACATGAACTAGGCTGACCCAATTATTGTCGGAGATAGGAAAGATGACCCCAACTTTCAGCAGTTTCATGATCTTTTTCTTTACAACCTCTTGCAGATTGGGATTTAAACGCCTCTGATTCTCAATTGACGACATGCTCTCATCCTCAAGGTGTATCCTATCCATGCACAAGTCTGGAAAGATACCTGAAATATCATCAAGAGAATAGCCAAGAGCCTTGCGATGCTTGTGCAGCTTGCTTAGCAGTAAGGTGAGTTCTGCGTTATTCAAATCAGCATTGACTATAACAGGATAAGTGGAGTTTTTACCTAGGAACGCATATTTGAGGCCTGCAGGTAGCTGTTTCAGTTCGACCTTTGGAGCTCTCTCCTCGCTCCAATCTGTCGCGACTGGTGTCGACCGATTACCCTGTGGTGTCGGTCGACACTGGTCGTCATCAGCGACTTCTAAATTCATCACTTTCTCGGTAACGTCCATTAGTCTCAGATACCCAGCAACAACATCATCCTCCAACTCCAAATCATTCTCAGAACTCATTAGAGCTCTCTCCAAAGGATCATCATGATGCATCTGATTGAGGAATTCTGTAGCCAGATTCTCAATCGTATCAACATAGAAGGTTTGCCCATCAATGGTAGGGTGTCTCATCAGCTTGTCCATGTCAAAATTCATCACCTATCACCCATATTGAGACCAATCTTCCCTCTTTTCACATCAACGATTGCACCAGCTGTAGCCAAGAACGGTCTGCCTAGGATAAGAGGATCCTTAGGCTCATCATTATACTGCAAGACTACGTAGTCAGTTGGAATAACACATTCACCAATATTTACCGGTACATCCTCCAAAAGGCCCTCAGGAATCTTTATGGAGCGATCTGCTAGAATCAAGGATATCCTAGTATGTGTGAAATCTGTCATTCCCATCTGCTTAGCAACTGAATATGGCATCAGATTGACGCTGGATCCCAAATCACACAATGATCTCTCAAATCTGTCTCTGAAAATGGTACAATCCAAGACAAAGCTCCCTGGATCCTTTTGCTTTTCCGGAACTCTTTTAAGATGACAGCACTACAGACCTTAGTGATCATCATCAGACACTCGTCATCTCCGATATCAGAAGTCAACATCTGCTTCAAGCACCTCTTCAACACTGGGTTATTGCTGACAGCGTCCATCAATGGCATTGGAAGAGTTAGCTTGCTCAGCATAGCCATATACTTAGCCTTAAACCGTTCAAACTTAGACCGCTTTGGGTTCCTAGGGAAAGGTAATTTGGGTTTGTACACTTTCCCAGCAGCTACATGAGTTTTTGTCTGAGTTTCTGCCTCTTTACGCGTCTGGTGTCGACCGACATCATCTTGGTGTCGATCGACGGTAGTCGATTTCGTTCTGGCGTCGAACCTCAAAATCGACCTCGGTCGATTTCTGTCCCTCACGAGAACTCGCAGCTTCATACTCTTCTTCAAAATCCTCTATCTCTTCGATCTCCTTATCAGTGATCTGCCTATTGGGGATGGTGTGCAGCTCCTTCCCACTCCGCAGTGATATAGCATTGCAGTGATGCTTTGGATTAGTATCTGTACTTCCAGGAAGGAATCCGGCTTGCCTCTTAACAGCTCCACCAGTTTGAGCAACTTGAGAATCCAACTGCTTCATATGTGTACTCAAAGATTCAAACTTCCCACTCAAATTCTCATACACAACATCCAGCTTCTTGTTGAAATCCACAGTAGTCTTAGGCTGACCCTCCAGCAACCGCTCCATCATAGCTTCCATCTTGCTCTCATGAGCGCTAGCAGCAGGAGTTGTTTGATATGAAGATGATCCATAAGTCCTCTGATAAGAATTACCTTGCTGAAAAGGTTTCTGATAACCAGCATTCTGGCCATATCCAGAAGAGTTTTGGTTGCTTGTGAAAGCACTCTTCTGTCCACCATTAAAGAACTTGTTGCTTTGCTGATTTCCAAACCTGTTTCCTTGAAATCCAGATCCACTGATGTAGTTCACATCCTCTTCTTGGCAGCCTTCTTCAGCCTCAAACACTTCAACTTCTTGAGAAAAGTGAACAACCTTCTTATTAGTTAACAAGCTATGAACAGTGTCCAGCTTGTTCCTGATATCATTAATCTGCAGATCATCAATCTTTCCACCAGACTCTTTCCTTCTTCTATCAGCAGTCTTGGTGCTGTTACTGCTCACCAAGTTATCAATCATTAATCTAGCTTGATCAGGAGTCTTGGTGTTGAAATTTCCATTGCTGGCAGCATCAAATGCAGACTGGTAATTGAGATCAATTCCTCTGAAGAATATGTCCAACAACGTTACTTCAGAGAATCTATGATGAGGACAGTCACGTTGGTATATCTTAAACCTCATCCAAGCAGACTTAAGAGGCTCTGTAGGACCTTGAGTGAATGTGAGAAGGTCCTGTCTGAGCTGATCTGAGCGAGCATCATCATAGAAGTGTCTCATGAACTCTCTCTTCACAGCATCCCAAGTAGTCAACATCCAGGTGGAAGTTGCTTCAGCCAAGCAGCAGCCTCTCCAGCAAGAGAGTATGGGAAAAGCTTCAGATACAAGAAGTCATAGTCCACCCCGTTGTACTTCATTCCAGTGATGAAGGCTTCAAAATCCTCAATGTGGTTCATGGGTTGCTCATGTGGGAGACCATGGAAGGGGTGCTGTCTCAGCATAGAGTAGTAGACAGTCTTGATCTCAAAGTCATTCCTCTCAAAAGGAGGAGGAACAATTGCTGACCGGTTAGCATAAAACTCATCGGGACGGTTGTAGTCAGAAATAGTCTTCTCAGCAACAACCATCTGCCTCTGACCTTGAGGCGGTTCAGGTGCAGGTTCAGGGATCACTCGTCCCTCAGCATCAATCATTTGCCCCTGATCATTGTAGGCGTTGTTCTGTGGGTCTCTCAGAACACCTTCAGCATCTGGTCTCAGAATTAAACAATTGTTCATCATTCTTGTTCTTTGACCCTTTCTGTTCGTTCTCTCTAGTCTAGCAAGCTCCTCAAGTCTGAGGTTCAAAATTTCTTCGCTCTGGTTGCTTCGGGTATGTCGACTTAGCATACACTGATCTCAAAACTCTGTCTCGAGGTCAATGTCGAGCGACACTACAAGGGAAATCGGTTGACACTGAATGCGTCTGCGAAATCCTGCGCAACAAAAACAAGCCAAACAAGAGAAAAATAAGTAACAAAGAAAATAAAAACGACTTAGACTCAACTCTAAAACAAAATCTATCGACGAACTCAGTTGAGTCCCCGGCAACGGTGCCAAAAACTTGATACTTGTAAAGTTTTATCCTATTCTACTGCAAGTGCACTGTTATGCAATGTAGTATTTAGGGTATCGAATCCACAAGGACTCACGGTCACATGATAGATTATATGCCGTCAAGTTAAGCTAAATCAAATCTTAAGAAAGCACTAAACAAAAGCTATTAAACTAGTAGGTGAATTAAAATAGAGAAAGGCGTCAGACTTAGGAAGTTCTCGGGAATTGTGCTATGTAAGACACTTAACTAACCGAATTCATATTAAACATAGGTTCAAGAACTAGAAACAAAATCCTAAATAATCCAACTCTAGCAACCTAGCGATCCAAATCTCTTTGTGATCCTAGAGTTATAAACAAGCATTAAGAATAGGTTCTATCGGTTCACAATTTCACTAAACCAAATCTCTTTGTATCTAGTCAAATTTCTCACTCTAAGTTTGTTCGGATTATAACTCACACTCTCGCGCTATTGTTAATTATCTCAGATCTAAACCCTAGGTGATCAATCCAAAATTCAGTATTAAGCACAACTTAGGTGATGAACAATAGATGGTGATTCCTAATCAATCAGTTATCAAAAAGCATAAAACCTTTGTAAGAATTCCTAAATCTAACTAGGTTACTACTCAGACATATTAGTAATCAAACAACACATCATGAATAGAAAACCAAAAGACTGAATAGATGAAGTAAAAGGGGTTCGAAATCCTTCTCTCAAGGTTACAAGTAGCAAGAATCAGCCCCCAACTCAATATCTCTCAATCTCTCAAGCAAGAACAAAGTAAGAACAACACCTCTCCGATAGAATGAGTATGAAAACCTAATTAAACTCTCTAAACACGTTTTGGGGTCAGTTTAGAATTAAGGAAAACTTCTGGGCAATTATGCAAATCTTCAAAACTTGTCTTTAACTCTCGGGTATTGTTCTGTCGCGCTCAATGTCGACCGACATCAAAGCCAGTGTCGGTCGTCACTCAATCGTGGTCAAGACACCAACTTCAGCTCGTTGCACAAATCACCAGAAACGTCCTATAATCCTATCCTTTGCTCCAAACGCAAGCTTACCAGTAGAAGACTCAATAGACTCTAAAAACCAGCTTAAAGACTCAATATATACAACTATATCATGGTTGAAAACCTAGAAAAACCATGATATATCACATCTGGATGCACTTCTTAAGTACCACTAGAAAAACAACATCTTGTTTTTGCATCTAGATGCAGTTTCTCAACGCACAAAAGAACAGCACCTCACTCAAAATTTTGTTCTTTTGTTTCAAACTTTCTCTTTTTTAAAAAAAAACTTATTTTCCTTATAGTCAAAAGCATTTGCAGGTTTTGTACTTACAACGACAACACTCGTTGTTGATTCAGAGAATCACAACAATCAATTCAATAAATTGATCTTAAAATGAGGGATTTAGATAACAAAATTCAAGGAATCGGAGGCAATAACAAATATAGACCGGAAATTAGTCTTTATTGATAAGAGAGCCGAAATCGAATGAACTCACTAGCTCTAGGGCTTTGAGTACAATGTGTTTGTGTTTTAGCTTAGTATTTTCTCATGCATGGGAAGAATATTTATAACAGGGGATCTAAGGTTTTTCTCAAATTCTCTCGGATATTATTTACAAAATTTGAAGTAAATTAGATTCTATTTTCTTTTTCAAGATTTGCGTTTATCTTCTTCCATTTGATATATGTTAGTTTAACATATTTATACTCTTTTATGCAGGTCGGCCGGGACGTCGTCGCTTGACCGTTTTGTCATCTCCGAGCTACTTCGTGTTGGGCCGATCTTCTTATGCGAACTGGATTTTCGATGGGCCATTTAGCTATTGGGCCGGTCCTTAGAGGGGTGTTAAACACACCTCCTATAGTAAGCCCCCTTAGTTCGGCGTGCTGAGCGAAGCTTAGATCGGCGAATTTGTTCTGTGGTTTGGCTCGGTAGCTAGATCGGCACATTTTTAACTCGTCAACATGTCCTCATTAATTTCCTTTGACAAAAAGAAATCTTTTCGTATCTCAGAGTCATTTAAGGCGCATCTCCTTCCACCAATGAATGCACTCTGCGTATTTGGAATGTCGTCTCGCTTTAACTCTACGTTGGTAACCGTAGCGTCGCTTCGGTAACCGCTGCTTCCTCTGCTATAAATATGGCCTCCTTCTTCATCATTTTTCATCATCTTCACTTCCTTCTTCTCCTCCACTTCTGCTAAATCTCTCGATTCCTTCTCTTTCTTTTGTCTTCTTTTCTTCCTTAAATATGGTGATAAATCTTTTGTCTTTCCAATGTTCGAGTTTATGTCGTCCTCAAGAACTTCATTCGATCGAGCTCGTCGGTGAGCTTATGCTATTTTTGCTACAGGGTAGCTCGTCGGTGTCTAGATTTATGCCGATGGCTGTTTCCATTTTCCGCCCTTCCAAACCTGAGGGTGGCGCTCAAGTCCATCATACGGATCGATCTGATGTGTCATTGATTTCAGTAACGCGCTGGTCTGCCCCTTATAAGATCAATTGCCTTCTGCGTAAGGTTATTTTCTCTACTTTTCCCTGGTATAACTCGGAATTTCAATCTTCTTGTTTTCGCAGAGCAACTAACGGTACATCAGAGCAGACCTGTCCCAGAAGAGGCATGTGAATTGTTTCTTCGGGCAAACCGTTCAGTAGGGCTCGGTCAAAGGCGAGGTGGGAGTTTTTTGGAGCGGTTAGGTCGACGCTTCAGAGTTATTTTTTACTCCATGAAGATCATTCGTCCGGCCTTGACTTTATCACGGTTCCCATCTGTGTAGCTGACTATAAGGGATGAGCCTCGCAAGCGACAGGCGACGAAATCGTCTTTCAAGAAAGGTCCTCGGTGGCAAGATGGTTGTTTTAAGATCAGTTCCTTTGAACTCCTTTATCATCAGGAGAATATCAGTGCTGATTTTGATTTCATAACAGTTTCTTTCTCATCGGTGGCCTTGATGGGAGAAGACGACGCAATCATCTTGTCGGGAAAGCGGTTAGGTTTCTTGCGGGAGAGACCGATCTTCGGACGAAAATCGTTTTCAAGAAATTAGTTTTATCTTTCTTTTTTGCAGCTCTATTTGTAACAGCATTGATGAAGACATCAACCTATCATTGACCCGGCAGACTAGAGGATGGCTCACCAAGCCGGTACATGCCTTCGGAGAGAAGCAGATTTATCGTACCAGTGATATAGGTGCACATTTTGGACCGTATCTACTTAACCATGAAGCGTTAAGCTACAAATAGATATGTTATGGAAACCTGACTCACCAAGGAATCTGTACGAACCGGAATCACATCAATACCATTTTCTATGAAGAAGTTATGCCCGTTTCAAGACAGGTGATTTTCAGGGAACCCAATAAAGACCGACTTGTACATTTTGGAGTGCTCATAATGAACCAGGATGAATCAAGGAGTAAAGAAACTTGTTCTGGATTCTTGATTCATCAGGGAATGCATGAGAGTTGGAATCACACAAATAACAGCTTGGACAAAGAAGATATGAAAGATCAAACCCGAAGGTTGCTGGACCTGCCTTATTTGGAAGCTCACAGACTTGGTGGACTTCAGAATTATGTGTGGCGACCAGGAGTAAGTGCAACATCTTCTTGGGCATTGGTTTATATTCTTTTTCCCTTAAGTATGGTTTTGTCCCAATTGGGTTTTCCCACTAAGGTTTTTAATGAGGTAAACCAAGGCCCGCTTCAAGAGAAGGAGAATCTGGCCCGTCCAACCTTCTTCCTTGCATTCTATTTTAATAATTTTGACCAGGCCTCTTTATGGCCCATTCTTAAGAATTGTAACTCTAGTACTTTGGCTATTTAAAGACACTCTTTGTTTTTCAATAAATTCAAGCAAGTTTAAACCAAAAAAACCTAAAGTGTTTAGCCTAAATCGGCGCAGCCACTCTTCTCTCTCGTGTGGATTCCCCTTGAGGACGAAGTGCTGTTACTTTCTCGTGTTCTTGTGCTACTGAAGTGTTCCTGTTGTGACAAATCCATCTAACCATCCATTGAGAAGCCTTGAGAGCGCCTTCGGCCAGCAAGCTTTTCCCATTCGACCACCGACCATCGTCCATTGATCATCGATCACGGATCAACCAGAGAGCGTCTCCGACCAGCTGGGCGACCCAAACAACTATCCACTTCCCATCTTACATCATCTGGTATCATAGCTTAGGCTCGTGACACCAATCTGGTTACATCTCATCTTTGCTTTCGTTTCTGTTTTTGTTCTTTGCTCTTTTATAAATCGAAAAATCCATAAAAAAAAAAATTATCTTGTTTTCATTTTCCTAGTTCATCATTCGGCCTTGTTATTTTACTGCTATCTCGTTGTTATTTTAAACTGAAAATCAAAAAAAAAAGTGTTAATCTATGTTGCTTTGTATTTTGTTCCTGTTGCATCATATCGGAAAAAAGGACTTGTTAAACAGCCGCATAACCACATTCACATATAGCACTAGGGTTTTCTCTTTTGAGTTGAATTGTGCTTGCGGTTTGATTAAATAGTTTTGGTTTGATTAATTAGTTTCGTCCTATTTGCTCTCGGTTATTTGCATTTATGTTCATCATATATTAAAAAAAAATCATTGTTGCATCCAACTTTCGTCTCATCCCACTTTTGTCTCATCCAACTCTATTCTATTTAGGTTTGTGTGTTTGACTTGCTATTGATATATGTTTGTTCTCGTACATTAGTCTGTGTTGCTCTCATTTTATTAAAAAAAAAAGAGAGAATAGGCATTCGCTAGGTTGCTCGATCTTTACGGCTGCATATAAGTTGTTTCTTAAGGTTTCTTTTCGTGCTCGGTTTAGTGTGATTTGGTGTTAAGTAATTATTTGCATTGGTTAAGCTGAATTAAGCCCATTTCCTTTCTAGTTATCTAATCAAAAAAAAAGAAGAAACTTGTTAGATCACCTTTAGGAAAAGCGGCTGCATCCATCATCTAGTACACTAGGGTTTGGTGTGTCCTAATTCATGCTTTGTGGTTTAATTTATTTCTGGTTTGTTTAGTTATTTACATTTAGTTGTCTTATTCAAAAAAGAAGAAAAAATCGTCATATCATCATTTCCTTTTTTGGTCTTGCGATTGTTTTCTTTCCTTTTTCTGGTATATTTTTCTTACTTCTTTTTCTTTGCGCGTGATCTTTTCATTAAGTGTGCAGTGAAAGAGCTAAAGCATGAGAGAACATCAAGAGAACCAACAGGTCGTACAGCTCGACTTGACCCAGCTCATGGCTGCGATACAATCCATAGGAGCTAAGCTAGATCGTCTGGAGCGACCACCCGACCATTCTCGACCTGGTCGAGTGCGACAAGGACGACCAGACAATGGTCACAACCTAGAAAACGTTGGAGAAGACCATGCTGCGGACGAGATGGAACCCAAGCCACCAGACCATTACCCGCCCCATCCTCCCACTAGACTAAGACATTCGCAAACTTATAAATCTCTATATAATTCTTATGTCTTAGACTCACAACCAATGTCTTTTTCAGGTACTGAAGACTACTTTCATTGGGAGAAAGACCTAGAAGACTATTTTTGGGATTACAACATCCCAAGAAAAGAACATGCCTCGTATGCTATTCGAACCCTGATCGGAGATGCCTATACTTGGTGGGAGAACGAGGAAACGATACGAGTTCACTACAAGGAGCCAGCATGGACGTGAAAGGGTCTGAAAAGGCTCGTATAGGAGCAATATGCCACGCCAAGACCAAAGGCCCAAGGCCGTTCATGCCCTTCGACCTCCTCGACTAAAGTTCCAATGCCCGAACCGCCACGACCAAAGGTTAAAGTGTCCCGACCCAACTCTTTCCCAACTGATTGTAATGAATCAAAAACTGTTTTAATGCACTTGGGATTTCCCAAAAGTGTTGAGAAGTACGCAGGAATGATAGAGAGTCCAATGGACCGCACAGACCAAAGGACCGGAGGCGAGACCGAGAAACAAGTGGAACCGCCCGACACAAACATAGCTGAGAGTGTTAATCAAGTAAGTCTTTCTCTAACAAAGTTCATATCTACTGATTCCACAGAAGTACTAAAAGATTTGACGAACTTGAAAAAGCATGAGGAATCAAAAGATTATTTGGACCCACAAGTAGACCTTAATCATAATTTAAGCTCAGCTCATTTATCATCTCCTAAAGAACACCTAATGCACTTGTTTCTTGCCAAAGGTGTCAATAGTATTGCAGGAACCAAAGGGCCGAACCGAAAAGAAGTACCACCCGACCTTGGATGCTACTTGAACGAGGCCAAAGAAGATGATGGTACAAAAACTAGTCATTGGAAAGAAAACCAGAGTAGAGGCGTTCTGTTGGATAACTTACTCAAAGAAGAACTGCCTGATGCTCCCTACGTCAACGAGCCCCGGATTCATCAAGGTAAGGCCATGGACTCACAAAACCGCATGAAAGCTAACTTGCTTTCTCTTGGTGAAGGTTATACAATTTCGAGGTCGAAATCTTTTCAAGAGGGAGAGTATAATGAAGACATCAACCCGTCATTGACCCGGCAGACTAGAGGATGGCTCACCAAGCCGGTACATGCCTTCTGAGAGAAGCAGATTTATCGTACCAGGGATATAGGTGCATATTTTGAACCGTATCTACTTAACCATGAAGATTTAAGCTACAAATCGACATGTTATGGAAACCTGACTCTCCAAGGAATCTGCACGAACTGGAATCATATCAATACCATTTTTTATGAAGAAGTTATTCCCGTTTCAAGACAGGTGATTTTCAAGGAACCCAATAAAGACCGACTTGCAAATTTTGGAGTGCTCATAATGAACCAGGATGAATCAAGGAGTAAAGAAACTTGTTCTGGATTCTTGATTCATCAGGGAATTCATGAGAGTTGGAATCACACAAATAGCAGCTTGGACAAAGAAGATATGAAAGATCAAACTCGAAGGTTGCTGGACCTGCCTTATTTGGAAGCTCACGAACTTGGTGGACTTCAGAATTATGCGTGGCGACCAGGAGTAAGTGTAACATCTCCTTGGGCATTGGTTTATACTCTTTTTCCCTTAAGTGTGGTTTTGTCTCAATTGGGTTTTCCCACTAAGGTTTTTAATGAGGTAAACCAAGGCCCGCTTCAAGAGAAGGAGAATCTGACCCGTCCAACCTTCTTCCTTGCATTCTATTTTAATAACTTTGACCAGGCCTCTTTATGGCCCATTCTTAAGACTTGTAACTCTAGTACTTTGGCTATTTAAATCCACTCTTTGTTTTTCAATAAATTCAAGCAAGTTTAAACCAAAAAAACCTAAAGTGTTTAGCCTAAATCGGCACAGCCACTCTTCTCTCTCGCGTTGATTCCCCTTGAGGACGAAGTGCTGTTACTTGCTCGTGTTCTTGTGATACTGAAGTGTTCCTGTTGTGACAAATCCATCTAACCATCCATTGAGAAGCCTTGAGAGCGCCTTCGGCCAGCAAGCTTTTCCCATTCGACCACCGACCATCGTCCATTGATCATCGATCACGGATCAACCAGAGAGCGTCTCCGACCAGCTGGGAGACCCAAACAACTATCCACTTCCCATCTTACATCAAGAATCCTTTGGAGATGAATAAAATGAATAAATTTGCTTTTCACTTTACTTGTTTCCTTCCTTTGTACTTCGGCTTATGTCTTTGTTTCGATTTGATAGATATTTGATTGGTTGTACCTCGATTTCCTTTGTTTAACGAGTTTATTTTGGGCCGGGTTATGCATCAGAAGTATTGTAACCCTCTTGTGGACAACGCTTGCGGAGTTAGTTATGTTTTTTTGTGAAAGAGGGGGGGGGGGGATAGCGAGGTACGCCTCGTTATCCTTTTTTATACAAGTGATTGTAAGCGCCAACTTTTTATCGTGGTTATCGCTTAGTCTGAGGTCGGTTATGCGAGGTATGTTGGCTTATTTGTTGTGACTTAGACTTAAGCGAGCGGGGGCGATCCCGACTTAATCCTTCAGCAATGTGGCCTAAGGTTAGAACTTTTCACGCACATGATGAAGGTGTGGATTATTTCGCCACGGCACTCGTGGAGCGCATTTGATTCGGTCATTTGGCCAGGATGCCAACATAGAAGTCATATATTTTCGCAAGATGTAAGAAAATTATTAATATGTATAGCTGAATTTGTGAAGACTGCTTATGTACCCCATTAAAATGGGATCAAGCCATTCATAGTTAGTTTTACATAGTTGGTAGCTCGGTGAGCGTACTTCTTATTTTTTTAATCAGAAAATCTAGTACATAAAGCGCTTGAGATGCATCGAATTTCATGAGAAGCTAACGGGTTTTCCGTCCAAATCGGAGAGCTCGTAAACCCCGGGCTTGATGACCCTTGATATTTGGTAAGGTCCTTCCCAATGTATGCCGAGTTTGTCAGTGTTATTTTCTCTTTTTTCTATGTGAACTTCGCGTAGGACAAGGTCTCCCTCTTTTAGATGTCAGCCTTTGGTATTTTTGTTGTAGTATCGAGCAGCGAGGTGCTGGTAGTTCTGTCTTCAAGTGAATCAAGGTTATCAAGAAGCATTTGGTCGTTGAGTTCGGGGTTCCGAATGAGCATAAATCATCGAACGGCTGGAAAACTTATTTCTGATGGCGACATCGCTTCTACTCCATGAGATAAAGAGAATGGAGTTTGATTTGACGGATGTCTCAGGGTAGTTCAATGTGACCATAGGAATCCATCCAATTCATCTGCCCAGTTACCCTTATGCTTGTTGAGCCGATTTTTCAGTCCAAGGATGATTGTTTTGTGTGTGGCTTCTGCTTGGCCGTTTCCTTGTGGGTAGTACGACATCAGTTTGCTCAGTCTAATGTTCCATATTTTGCAGAACTGACCAAATAGGAATGACGTAAATTGCTTTCCGTTGTCCGTGATGATTTCGTAAGGGATCCCGTGTCTGCAGATGATGTACTTCCATAGAAGTTGGTGACATCCCGAGCTATTTCTGTCGAGTATGCTATAGCTTCTACCCACTTGGAGAAGTAGTCAGTCAGGGTTAGGATGTGTTCATTTTGCCGATATTTGTGCATCGGTCCGACTATGTCCATAGCCCATCGCATGAATGGATATGACGCAGTAGAAAATTGTAGCTCTTTTGTAGGTGCGTGTATAGTTGGAGCGTGTTTTTGGCATGGCTCACATCTCTCAGGTTACCTTACACAGTCTTTTTCCATGCTTGGCCAGAAGAAGCCGAGTTTCTTTATCGTTAGTGCTAGTGATCGCCCTCCGGCATGATTTCCCCCTGCTCCTTCGTGGGTTTTCTTGATCACTTCCTCGATTTCCTTTCCTTCTACACACCGCAGTGCTACTCTGGCAGCGTTGTAACGGAAGAGACCATCCCACATCATAACATGCAAAGCTGCTTTTGCCTTGAGTCTACAAGCTTCCCATATATTCTTGGGTAGCTCTTCGTCCGATATATACACTTTTATTTCCGATGTCCATTTGTTTCTTTGTTCTCCCATCGACATGGGCTTGGTTTCTTGTAATGTCTTCGTCATTTATGTCTCCGTCAATGACATTACACACATCAGGGGGACTTATGCTTGGTTTGTCTATGAGTTCCACCGGGATCGTTCGTCTCAGGTGCGCATCCAAACTCGAGGCTAAAGTAGCAAGGGCGTCCGCCGAGGTGTTTTCATTTCTTAGGATTCTTGTAAGATTGAATAGACTGAGGTCGTCTATCACTTGTTTGGCTATGCCGAGGTAGACATCCATTCTTTCATTTCTCGAAATCCCCATTAAATTAGTTCACAACCAGATGTGAATAGCACTAAACTTAGATGTGCTTTGCACCGATAGCTTGGCCATTCGTAGTCCGGCGATCAAGGCTTCGTACTCGACTTTGTTTTTTGAGGCTGGAAATCCTAGCCTGAATGATTGCTCGAGTATTTCGCCCGTTGGCGATTGGAGCCGAATTCTGATGCCTGAGTGAGCTTTCGACGATGGTCCATCTACATGAAGGCTCCAACTTTTTTCTTCTACTTGATCATCATGTGTCAACTCGGGCGAGAGCTCGACAATGAAATCCGCCATGATTTGTACGCTGGTCCGGCCTTTGAATTCGATGTCCTATTCACTTAGCTCGACTGCCCATTTTGCCAGCCAGCGGATTGAGTTGGGCTATGCAAGATTGATCGCAAGGGCATGGTTGCCAGGATGGTGACCAGGTGTGATTGGAAGTAAGGTCTAAGCTTCCTTGCCGGTGTCACGACTGCTAGAGCCAAATTTTCGATGGTTGGGTACCGAGTTTCTGCCCCGTCGAAATTCTTACTGATGTAAAAGATTGGTCTGTGGTCACCACATCTTCTTTGACGAGGACCCCGCTTACAGCCGCACTTGATTTTGCTATGTAAAGATAGAGCATCTCTCCTTCTTCTGGTTTTGCAATATCGGCGGTGTCGTGAGATATTCGTTTAGTTGTTTAAAAGCTTCTTCGCACTTCTCATCTTACTCGAATTTCTTGTTTCCTCTTAGGAGTTGATAGACCGACAGTCACTTGTCGGTTGATCTGGAGATGAAGCGATTGAGCGCGGCGATTCTGCCAGTTAGCCTTTGTACATCGCGGGTTTTTGTTGGGGAGGACATGTTCATTATTGCCGTGATCTGCTTCGGGTTGGCTTCGATCCATCTCTCGGTTACGATGTATCCCAAGAATTCTCCCAAGGTAATGCCGAAAGTGCACTTTGCTGGGTTCAACTTCATGACGTATTCATTCAGGATGTTGAAACATGTTTTTAGATGTGTGACATGATCTACTGCCACTAATGACTTTACGAGCATGTCGTCAATAATGCAGCCGAGGTATTTGGAGAACATCTTATTGATTAGGCGTTGGTATGTTGGTTCCGTGGTTTTTAGTCCAAACGGCATGACATTGTAGCAAAAGGTTCCACGGTCTGTTATGAACGACGTCTTCTCTCTATCGTATGGGTGCATTAGGATTTGGTTGTACCTGGAGAAAGCGTCCACGGACGATAGGAGCTCGTTGCTGGTGGTTGCTTCGACTAGTCGGCGGTTATGGGAAGCAGTCTTTGGGGCATGCTTTGTTTAGATTCGTGAATTCCATGCCGACTCTCCACTTACCGTTTTTTCTTCTTGACTACTAACGGATTGGCGAGCCATTCGGGGTACTTTACTTCTATAATGGACTTGGCTCCTAGTAGCTTATCAATCTCGTCGTTTACTGCCTTTTCTCTTTCAGCTCCGAGTTTCCTCCTTTTTTTGATGTGTCTGAACGTTCTGTCAACGTCGAGTTTGTGACATGTGATACTCGGGTCGATTTCTATCATGTTCTTGACCGACCATGCGAACGTTGATACGTTTTGCTTGAGGAGGTCTATTAGTTAGGTCATGATGTCAGGATCGAGATCGGCTCCAAAGTCGTCCATCTGGACGTGCTCGGTTAGCTCCAATTGAGGGTTGTCTCAGTTGAACTCCTTCGGGGGGGGGGGGGGGGGGGGTTCGCCTTCTTCCGTTTCGTTGCTGTTGCGCTTTGCTGGGGCGATTTGGACTGGTTTGTTCTCCTCTTGTTACGATGTTGGTGTTAGTGATGTCGCCGGTGTTGCTGGCTCCTCATGTCTCTTGCGATGGGGGGGATGTTGCTGTCAACGCCGATCTTTCCTTTGGTTAGTCAGATATATTGATAGGTCTAGTTTTAACCCTATACTAACTGCAAGTGCACAGTAATGTAAATGTAGTACTTAGGGTATCGAATCCACATGGACTCCGGTCAACGATAGATTTAGAACGATCAAGTTAAAACTAGGAGAAAGCAATATGGGAAAGCAGTAAATCAAACACCAGAAAAGTAAATCAAGTAGCAGGAGTGTGAGCAAGAAAGCAAAGGCGTTAAGTCTAGGGAGTTCTCAGGAAATCAGGAACACAAGCAATCAATCAATCGGGATTCAATTAGGAACTGTTCTAGAACTCAAAACACATATATAGAATTAACCAACTGTCGTTGCGAGAATTCTCTAAGTCTAAGTGCAGCAATCCAAATTTCTTTGCAATTACTAACATATTAAACTAGCTTTAAGATCAAGTTCGATATGTTCACAATTCAATTAAACCAAATTCCTTTGCGAGTAATTCAATTGCTCATCTAGGTTCTTTCTAGCTAATTAACCAACTGTCGTTGCATCAATCAACCTAACATCATAAATCTGGATAGCTACTTCAGATTAAGCATTAAGAACAATCCTAAGCGAAGAACTAGCAAGTATGAATCCCTAACAGATTGATTAACCTCTAATTCCATGAAATCCCTTGTGAGAATCCCTAAACCTAACAGGTAAACTACTCAGACATGTTCATCGAAACAGAAAACATCATGAATAGAAAACCAAATATCATATAACAGAATAAAGAACTGGGGTTCAAAATCCTCTCTCTTTCAAGAACAAGATCAGCCCCTAACTCTCTCTGAAAATAAAATAAAACTTATGTAAAGCGTTGCCTAAACAATGACTTAAAAACCCTAATATAATGGTCTAAAGTCGGCTGGGGCCTTTTTGCAAGTCTGGGAAGTTTCTGGGCAAAAACTGTAATTTCTGGATTTTTGTGCGCAGGAATCACCTTGCATCGACCGATGCACATACTGTATCGACCGATGCACTGCATCGACCGATGCAGGGCGATTTCGCAGCCAGTGAACTCTGTGAACCTCTAAATAGCGCATAAATGCTCCCAATGCTCCCAGAACGTCCAATTAGGCTCCAAATGTCCTTAAACCTGTAAAACACCTGAAAAGACTCCAAAACATACTAAAAGACTCGATAACAAAGATATATACCATGGTTAAAATCCCTAAAATCCATGGTATATCAACTCCCCCACACTTAAGCCTTGCTTGCCCTCAAGCAAGTAAAGAACCAAAATATAAGAGAAGAAGTTTGAAAACACAGAAACTCATTTCGTCTTAGGAACTTTCGCATTCACATTCACTTAGTAAGCCACTAAAAACTTTCCTACAGAACTCAAGACCACAATGTACTTCCCCCACACTTAGCAATTGTCCCAAGTAAACTCCACAATCACATTCACGCATTTAAATTCTCCCTACTGACTTCTGCAAGTATTTAAGTGCGGTCTCACCTAAGGAGTATCGATCGAAGGGCACATGGACTCTTACCTTGTCAGCTCTAGACCACCATACTATCTTTCTCTGGTCCCTTTCTTCTCTTTTCCCTTCCTTAACAACTGATTTTTCCCCACTGGGTATCATTTTATTTTTTTTATCAGTGTTCTTCCCGTTAAGGGGTGTACTTTGGACACATTCCATGAATGCACATGATATGATAGTTGTAGCTACCACTCCCAGAGATCACTTCGGAGTTACTAACTCATCCTCAGTTTATTATCTTTTTTTTTACTTTATGGAAGGGGAGAAGGGAACCAAATAGGAAAGGTTTACAAGCTGTGTCAGAACTAACAAAGGAATCCGACTCAAGGTATACCAAGCCCTTAGGTGAGAAAATTAAGTCAGTATTAATGGTGAAGTCAGTAAAAGGATCCTCTGATACCTGAAGTGATATGGGTGTTCTCAGTAGGCTGATCTGTGTTGGGTTTTCTAACAGTCATAGAGGCTCTGCAAGTCTGTCCAATGGTTACTTAATTCATGTTCAAGCGAAAAATTTCCTCGAAAAATCATAGTTTCATACAGATTTTGACTCAATAAAACAATTTTGAAAAACAAATGACTGACTCATAAGAAAACAAAAGCGTGTGTCAGTAGCTACCTCCCCCACACTTGAACTACACTGTCCCCAGTGTAATCCAGCTTAGGCTCGGTGAGAAAAATAATCAAATTGAAACAAACCGAAAAGTTTCAGATTACTTACTGTCGTCGCCCTGTGTCGATCGATGCCACATGGGTGTCGATCGATGCAAGGCGAATATGCTCGCGGTTATGTAGATAACCGATGTCTGAACCGCAATCAAATCAGTAAACCATGAATCGCCACTGCATCGACCGATGCACAATATGTGTCGATCGATGCAGTGCGATTTTTCCTGTTTCTCTTGGCTCTGAACACACTCAAAAAGAAAAATCAAAACACCAAAATCAAAACAAAAAATGAAAAGAAAAACGAACCTACTAGTGGGTTGCCTCTCACTCAGCACTTTTTTAAAGTCAGTAGCTTGACTATGGGAAAGGAATCGGACTCATGGGGGTTTCAACAGAGACTTTGAGTGTCTCTGTGAATATCTCTTCATCCAAGGTGGCGTATAGGCATTATGATCATGAGGTTTGCCAAGGAACGAAGGAAGAGATCCAGGGCGGGAGCGAAGCTTGGGTGGGATTCTGCGTTTTCCAGCATTCACAGCTGATGGATTAGGAGGTTTAAGTTTAGGATTTTTATACCTGTGATTTGGTGGATGCAAGAGATCAGGAGCTTTCTGCTTAAGAGCAGTTGTAGTTTCTGAAGATGTTAGAGCAAGTTCAGAATGAACTGCCATCTTCTCCTCTCCACTAGGAATCTCTGGTTCCTCTTCAACACTGAAGGTATGCTCATCAATGGTGGCTTTCTGCTTCCTGTCCATCACTTTCATGCAGTTAGCCACTTCTAGCTCATGTTTAGATAGTTTAGGAACTTTAGGATACGGCACGGAGGGCTTATAGACTCGTCCTGGGACTGTTATAGGTCTCTGGTCACGTCTGCGTTCTGTGTCGACCGATGCACGATGTGTGTCGATCGACACAAGGCGATTTCGAGCAGTTTCATCAGACGTATCGGGACTGTGTCGATCGATGCTTGAGTTGTGTCGATCGATGCAAGTCTCAGACAGACAGAAGTCATCCAGAAAATCCGAGATTATGCTCTCTTCTTCTCCCAGCAAGTCAATCCCATCTCTTAAGGTCACAGCTTTTATGGATCTGTACTGTTCAGCTTTCCTAGCTTCATTTTGTCTTTGTATTGCTCCAGCTGTCTGCTGAACTTGGATATCTAGCTTCTTCACATGTGAGCTCAAGTATTCAAACTTCCCATTCAGATTTTCATGTATAGCATACAACTTCATGTTGAAGTTTACAGCAGTCTTAGCTTGATCCTCTATCAACTGCTCCATCATGGATTCCATCTTGCTCTTATAAGCATCAGCAGCAGGAGGTGTCTGATAAGAAGATGATCCATAGGCTCTCTGATAAGAATTACCTTGCTGATTACCAAACCTGTTTCCTTGGAATCCAGAGCTATTGATGTAGTTCAAATCCTCTTCCTGTCTTTCCAACAACTGCTCCATCATGCTCATCAGCTTACCAGATTGTTTATTTTGAGGAGGAAAAGGCTGATATGATGGAGATTCATAATCTCTGGTGAATGAATAGGAACCATAGTCTCTGTAGAATGAGTTATTCTGCTGATTTTCCAAGAACCGTTCCATCATTCCCATCATCCCACGCGTAGTGTCGATCGATGCACAGCAGTGTCGATCGATGCAAGTGCGAAGATGTGACGATCGACACACAGGACCGTGTCGATCGATGCAGAGCGATTACAGGCGTACCTGAAACGCAAGAAAAAGAAGAAAAGAAAGAAAAGAAAATTAGTAAACAAAAACAAAAACGAAAAACCTAGTCTAAACCCTAAGTTCAAATCTATCGAGGACTCAAAAGAGTCCCCGGCAACGGCGCCAAAAACTTGATAGGTCTAGTTTTAACCCTATACTAACTGCAAGTGCACAGTAATGTCAATGTAGTACTTAGGGTATCGAATCCACAGGGACTCCGGTCAACGATAGATTTAGAACGATCAAGTTAAAACTAGGAGAAAGCAATATGGGAAAGCAGTAAATCAAACAGCAGAAAAGTAAATCAAGTAGCAGGAGTGTGAGCAAGAAAGCGAAGGCGTTAAGTCTAGGGAGTTCTCAGGAAATTAGGAACACAAGCAATCAATCAATCGGGATCTAATTAGGAACTGTTCTAGAACTCAAAACACAGATATAGAATTAACCAACTGTCGTTGCGAGAATTCTCTAAGTCTAAGTGCAGCAATCCAAATTCCATTGAAATTACTAACATATTAAACTAGCTTTAAGATCAAGTTCGATATGTTCACAATTCAATTAAACCAAATTCCTTTGCGAGCAATTCAATTGCTCATCTAGGTTCTTTCTAGCTAATTAACCAACTGTCGTTGCATCAATCAACCTAACATCATAAATCTGGATAGCTACTTCAGATTAAGCATTAAGAACAATCCTAGACGAAGAACTAGCAAGTATGAATCCCTAACAGATTGATTAACCTATAATTCCATGAAATCCCTTGTGAGAATCCCTAAACCTAACAGGTAAACTACTCAGACATGTTCATCGAATTAGAAAACATCATGAATAGAAAACCAAATATCATATAACAGAATAAAGAACTGGGGTTCAAAATCCTCTCTCTTTCAAGAACAAGATCAGCCCCTAACTCTCTCTGAAAATAAAATAAAACTTATGTAAAGTGTTGCCTAAACAATGGCTTAAAAACCCTAATATAATGGTCTAAAGTCGGCTGGGGCCTTTTTGCAAGTCTGGGAAGTTTCTGGGCAAAAACTGTAATTTCTGGATTTTTGTGCGCAGGAATCACCTTGCATCGACCGATGCACATACTGTATCGACCGATGCACTGCATCGACCGATGCACTGCATCGACCGATGCAGGGCGATTTCGCAGCCAGTGAACTCTGTGAAACCTCTAAACAGTGCATAAATGCTCTCAATGCTCCCCGAACGTCCAATTAGGCTCCAAATGTCCTTAAACCTGTAAAACACCTTAAAAGACTCCAAAACATACTAAAAGACTCGATAACAAAGATATATACCATGGTTAAAATCCCTAAAATCCATGGTATATCATATATCCAAAGTCCTCACAGACGGCGCCAATTGTTGATTAAGAGAAGCACAATGATCAATTCAATAAAATAATTTTAAAATGAGGGAATTAGATAATAAGATTCAAGGGATTGAAAGGCAATAACAAAGATAGACCGAAAAATATAGTCTTTGTTGATAAGAGAGCCGAAATCAAGTGAACTCACTAGTTCTAGGGTTTTGAGTACAATGTGTTTGTATTTCAGTTTAGTTTTTTTCCCACGCAGTTGAAGGATATTTATAACAGAGGATATAGGGTTCTCTATGATATTATTTACAAAATTCGAACTAACTTAAGTCTTGTTTTCTTTTCCAAGATTTGCGTTTATGTTCTTCCATTTGATAAATATGTTAATTTAACATATTTATCCACTTTTATGCAAGTCGGTCCGGACGTCGTCGTTGGACCGTTTTATCGTCGTCGATCTACTTCGTGTTGGACCAACTTCTTCTTATGCGAAATGAATCTTCGATAGGTCATTCAGCTTTTGGACCGGGCCTTAAATAGATACTAAACCTCCAACACTCATGCCTCATTGATCATCTTATCTTTCTTGCTTTTAAATAGATACTAAACCTCCAACAATCTTCAGATTTACCCTCGAATTGAGAGTGACGTACCATTGGACGCGCGTGTGTTGTTCGAGAGAGGGGCTCTCACGTGAGACTCAGCTTCCAATTGAGGCGCGTGAGCTGGGTAGAAGTGACATTGATGTTGATTTTTGATATTATTATTTCTTCCCGCCAAGAAGCTCGCATTTAATGCTAACTAGGTCTAATGAGTGTACTAATTGGAAGCTTAGCTGAGTTTATTTAAGAGCTTAACTCATCTTTTACAACTCTAGGTTTAAGGCATTTGGGTAGTTGTTGAGCACAGAGATCTCGAATTAAATTCAAATGAGAGAATTATTTGGGTTTCAGAGCAACAATAAATGGCCGAGGCCAGATTTTCCTTTGTTGATTTTTATTGTTTCTGATTAGTTATCATTTTATGTTTTTTTGGTTAACTATCGTTGTTGTTAATGAAGAAACAACAAAATAATAAATTTCACCGTGATATGTAGCCCATGAAAAGATATATGTTCATATACCTTTGGATTATGATATTTGTTATATTGTTCGTATGAGTATCTTCGTTTTTTACTGTTCCTACGAACGTATCTTGGTTTCGTATTGTTCGTATGAATGTATGCTACGCTGTGAAACATAGTTCTGAATATATTTCGTGGCCTGAGACCTTTATATGAGATGGAATAAGGTGAAGTTTTGTTTATTTCAAAGTCTGATATTCTAAAACATATCATGTGTTCTTATGAACGTTCATGTCTGTTAGGATAAGTAATATGAACGTACGTGAATGTTTTGAGAACTTTGCATTTGTGTTATAAAGTTTACTAACAAGACATGTTGTATCTATTTGATGAGGTTCAGCGAGATTTTGTTTATGTGGTATCCGGGAAATGGAATCGTTCCAAGGTTGGAGAATGAGAATTCAGTATTGATTCGGAGCATACGGGAGGTGCTTAACATTATGCAGCGATGATACAACGGAATCATACAAGTCCAGGGTCTTGAAGGAGTTCGAGGCTGGACGTGGAACAAGCTGCAAACTGACTTATGTGGCACCGGCTACGATGAGTACAATTGCATCGTCGAAGATGCGCCAATATGTATTGGGAGTGGAGATGGGTTGGAGACTTTCAAAGCGATTTGAAAAAACGAAGGTATTAGCTTATATGCGGAGTTTGAAGAGGGTTGTAGCCTCGTGTTATGAAGCAGTATGAGTAAAGAAGCAAAAGAAAGTGCTATGGGTATACCTCCTAAACTTAGCCAAAGTTGTGGAGAGGGTTCTTTGAAGAGCAGTATAAGTAAAGAAGCAAAAGAAAGTGATATAGATGTACCCGTGAAACTTGGTCCAAGTAGTGGAGAGGGTTCTTTCCAGAACTTGCTTTTTAGCCAAAGCGCAAGTAGTGTGTTTGGAGCAGAGTGTTAAAATGGGGGTGGAACAATTACAGGCAGCGTTGGGGCCTTCGTTGCGAAAGGGAAAAACTCTATTGCTGAAGCTCTTGATGCGGTGGAGGATGTTGTAATTCCGACAGTTGACACGTTTGAGAAAGAAACACAAACATTTGATGACCTTGAATCTAATGGTGAGGACGAAGAAAATGAAGCCGTTATATGTTTGAATGGTGTCGACCAGGATTTGGATACCATTATGCCTACTGTAAGCGAGAGATCGTCGAGTAGTGAAGATGGGTCAGGTAGCAAGGATGAAGAGGACGATGAAAGGGAACAGATATCTACTTAACAGACATGTACTGATGCAAGTCTTGGAGGAGAGTATGACTGTTTAGATCCAACTCAATGGACGCAGCAGCT
Source organism: Orychophragmus violaceus (assembly GCA_030180135.1). Taxonomy (NCBI): domain Eukaryota; kingdom Viridiplantae; phylum Streptophyta; class Magnoliopsida; order Brassicales; family Brassicaceae; genus Orychophragmus; species Orychophragmus violaceus. The sequence continues at coordinate 72,233,234 of CM058230.1, read as the reverse complement.
TAACAGGGTGTTCGAAGATGTTGAAGAGCCGGGTAACGAGCAACAGAAAATGGTGTCTTCTGTAAATCATGACACATTGGAGCCCACACCATCTGGTGGTATGCTGTTGAGCCTACATAATATATAGGAGGATATCCGCTATCGAGCTACAATGTTTGCGCAGGATGCTCCACCTATGTTTGACGACGAGATAAAAGGTGGGAAAGAGCTCGCTGATATTGATATAATAGCGGAAGATGATGGAATATATGTTGGACGGTTGTTCAAAACCAAGAAGGATTTAAAGGTAACTATTTGTGTCTATGCTATAAAGAGGCTGTTTCACTTTCGTACTCCGCGGTCGACAACAACGAAGCTAGTTATGCAATATTGACCCTCGGTGTGATTGGAGGGTTTATGCTAAAGTGGTGTCCTATTCTTCTTATTTTGAGATAAGAAAAGTAGAATTGTACCATTCATGCGATATTAATTCGAGAACCGAGAACAGTAAGCATGCTACTACACGAGTTACAGTAGATTTGCTGAAGAGAAAGTTTAGGAATGGAAGAACTGGACCTAAGCCGAGAGACTTGCCTCTAATGTTGATGGAGGAGTTGTCAATCACTGGGTCGTATTGGAAAGCTTGGAGAGCACGCGAGTTGGCTATTGAGGCAGTCTACGGATCCGCAGAGGACAGCTACATGTTACTTCCTGCGTATTTGTATCTGATGCGAAAGGAAAATCTAGGGACAGTTTATAATCTACAGTGCATTTATGTTGAAGAAGATGGTGTGATAGTGAAGCGGTTTCAATATATGTTTTTCGCATTTGGTGCTTCCATTGAAGGTATTTCGTGGGTACGTAAGGTGATAGTTGTGGACGGGACCCAACTGTGTGGTAAATACATGGGGTGCATTATGACTGCGAGTTTCCAAGATGAGAACTTTCAGATTTTTCCCCTTGCCTTTTCCATTGTCGACGGTGAGAGCATTGAATCCTGGGAGTGGTTCATGCGCAACTTGGTCGAGATTTTCCCTGATTCGACCGATCTGTTCATTGTCTCTGATAGTCATTCAGGGATTTACACGGAAATTAAGCATGTATACCCCCTGGCCAACCACAGAGCTTGTGTTGTGCCCTTGGAACATAATGTAGGTCAAACGTTCAAGACAGAGGGTTTATGAGATCTAGTTTCAAACGCTGCTCGGGAATATAGGAACAGACACTTCCTTGGTGCTATGCAAGATATACGTCTATGCAGTGCTAAGTGTGCGAAATGGTTAGAAGATATAGGGTTTGAGAACTGGACACGGGTCCATGGAAAGGGGGATATGTACAATCTGATGAGTAGCAATATTGCGGAGTCCTTGAATTCTGTGCTCGCGAAAGTAAATTATTTTCCGACTACATCGACCGTTGAGTTCATAAGGTCAATTTTGATGCGGTTGTTTTGTCTCAGACAACATGTGGCTAGGAAGAGTCAGTTGATAGTGACCCCGGAGGTGGATAAGTTGCTTGTTACGTTGGCAGAGGATTTTACAAAACTCATGGTTACTCAAGCTTCACAGTGAAGTGTGCAAGTTACATCCCTCACCGATCGGCGGTACCAGGTTGCCTCAGAAACTGGCGAATTCACGTGCAAGGTTTATGACAAGTTAAAGCTACCTTGCTGTCACACAGTTGCCGTAGCGAAATTTCTAAAACTAAACCCCGTGACTTTGTGTAACTAATGGTGTGCTTTAGAGACATGGAAGCGCGCTTATGCCGGTAGCGTACTCCCTCTACCAGATTCCGCCGAAGCTGGTGAGTATGTGCCTGAGGAGCTGAAAAATATGGAGATGCATCCACCGCTCACGAAGAGACCCCCTGGAAGGCCGCCAAAAACGGAGGAAGAAATCCTTCTTCGAACTATTTGTAAGTTGCATAACTATGTTTGGGGATTCTGTTTTGATGAGAATGTTTGACAAGAAAAGATGTATATCATTGCAGGGGGAGCGCAGCCAACCAAAAAAACGAAGCCCAACAAATGTGGAAGATGTTGCCATATCGGACATAACAGGACCAACTGCAAGAGTCACATCTGATATTGGTTACCTGTTCGGAGGTTGGTACGTATGAACATTCACGTTTTTGGAATGTACATGCATAAGTCCTAATATGTGCGTTCACTTATTAGGAATATTTTATATTATCGCTACCTTTTTAATATCGCTACATATGAATGCCACAGTCTTTTGTTATGAATGTGCATAGAAGTGTTATGCACGTTCACATATCAGAATATGTGAAACTAATTATGTTTAAGTGCAGTTTTGTTATATGTTTTTTGGATTAAAGAACCGCATTGTTATGCACGTTAGTTAAAGGACTTTTGAGATTATATATTGCCAAAAGTACTTAAGAACTTCTGATTACACAGTCTACGGTTACAATTTGTGAACGCCCCAAAAATGTTATGAACGTTCACTAATTACCGAAACATATACCCAAATATGCTGATTAATGTTGATTTAAACATTTTACCACATAAGACTTAGCATGTTCGCCACGCTTCGTGCAAAACAGTTTTCGCACTCTAATTCATCTGTGTAATCAAATCCGCATTCGCACTCAGGTCCGTAGTAGCGTGTAGGTCTGTAAGTTTTGTAGAACCCAAAGTAAGGCATCCCTCACTGTGTGCACAATCCAGGGCCCAACACACGCTGCAAACTCTAAATCGTCCCACCAATGCAAGGTCTCTAAGATATCAGATCCCTCGCCTGACCTCCCGTTCATTAAGTGGCACATTCCAGTAGTTAGTACGTTGTATGGACATTCCGTGAGGCCACATTTCAAAATGATAATTGCCCTATCTCATTCGCGTTCAACAAAGGCAACATGTATATCTTCAATGAGGAAAGATGTTGGATTTTCGGCGTCTAGTCACCTACCACATGTATATACATATCTATGTTAATAAGTAATATAAGAAACAAGAATCGTTGGCGGAACACTTAACATATATTAATTATTTCTTACAAAGGAAGAAAGAGGTAAAATGGTAAGGGTTATAATTATGGATTTGACTTTAAACTACTACATTTACTACTTAGTAATAGCAGTAATAACCCTAAAAAAAATTTATGGAGCAGTGTGCTAACAACTACTAGTAGTAAAAACAGCACACTTAGTTTTGTTTGACAACTCAACATACAAATAAGAGTTTATATGAACAAGGTTATTGAATTATGAACGTCCATACCTAACTATTTAATATGAAAAGTGCAAGTATTATCCCTACAGCCGTTGATCGATAGAACGTAGTGATGTGTAAAAATAAAGAAATAATGTAAAGTTCAGACGAATTCTTACATCTAAGTTTAAATTTAGTAATAACTTTGTTCTCACGGTAGATACTATGGATTTCCCATCTCTACAACCTGGTTGAATAGATCACAAGCATATTTGGCGCGAATTCACGAATCTAGTCATCATTGATCGAGCACACCTCATCCATGGTGCAATTGCTGCTGAGCATCTCCAGATACTTGATGATAACCGGTCCATTCTTACCTCCAGCTCCGTCTTGCTCCATGTAATCACGCACATAGTACTTCCAAGGTCTTATAGTTTTGGAGATTTCCCCCCCCCCCACTCTATCTGGTTTACTAGGTAGGGTAGCATCGTTGTGATTGGGACCATCATCTCGGCGATATCGGCTTTCTCACTATCACCAAACCTGGTATCCAATAACTCGACCGTTCTAGACGCAATGTGGATCACCAAACCTACCCAACTCTCGTCGTCCCACCGCATCAACATGTAGATGGTATTTGCATCTCTGGTCCAACGGAGCTGCGGCAAACCATTGCACTGGCATCCCGATACGTATTCAACCAACAGAGGATCCCACTTGAATACTTGCGCGTCGCGGCCAAATCCAGATGATATGTACCCCGTTTGTAAGTACTCGAACGTTCTGCGCAGAACATCCGAGAAGAAAGAATTCGCCATGCTTATTTGGTTCTTAACGTATGCATCTTCTCGTCTGGTCCATATAAGCGACAACAAAAGCCGCATTTGTTGTGCATATATAAAAGTAACATATTATAAATGCATAACAGCTTAGTTTAAATATATTGTCTTCGTCAACAGAAATGTAAAAGTCACCTCGTAATCAAGATTAAATCCCACCGTGCCAAGTTCTCTGAACACCGAAGTATTCCAAATTTGTCCAGTTCTGAGGGTGATTTTCCTGGCAACAAACAAAGGTTATTATGTGCATCCTAGGAAAAAAGACTTAGGCAGTTGGGTAAGTAATTACAAGGGGGTTTAATAACTTACTCTTTAGCTACCAACCTCTCGACGGCCTTAAGAGCAAGCTGCGCTTCCCCGTACATTACAATGTCAAGAGGGTGTATTGTCCGCTCACACAACCTCTTCCGGGCAAACATACTGAGGAAAGGGGAGTCGTAATCCGGGTTCCGAATCTTGACTCTTTTTGGCCTCATAGGGTATTTGCTCTTGAACGTTTTGTGAGTAAGAAAATCACACATGAAGGGATTACAAAATTCACCGTAGCATGTGTCCTACTGATTCTTCACGGTCGGAAACCTCGCATACGGGTATAACATTCAGGGGTACATCAAGGGGTACGACAGTATCAGGTTCTACATTCTGGACCGGAGAACGATAAGAGAGGTCCTCCTTTACTGCACCAAACTCTGTCAATGTGGCTTTTTCTTCCCTAACATGTCCTTCTTTGTCGTGCCCTACTGACATACTGGCAACCTCGACTGGCTCATGCACAGTTGCACGAACTCGTTCCTACAGTATGAACGTTCATATTCAGATTAGTGTACGATCACATATACCATTTATCGTTCACACATTTGATCTTTGCACATACCGTTTCCTCCATGGGGACTTTTATGGTTTCTCCGTCGATGGTTGTGTCCACGGGATCTTGCTTATTGGCTCCAGTTGCTTCCTGCAAAACAAATGTTCATTTAGTTATGTGTACGTTCACAAATATCAATTCGTGTTCACACAGATAATTCATATCCATACTGTTTCCTCGAAGCGGTCCTTAACGGTCTCCCCGACGATGGGTGTGGCCAGTGGCTCCTCGACGTTATCCTCTGCCGTAGCCTCTCTCTCCACGTGGTCCTAGACAATTGTAGCAGCTGCACCCTGCAAAACAAATGTATGTTCACATGTATGTGTGATCATTCACAGATGCGTGTGATTGTTCAAAGATGCGTGTGATTGTTCACAGAGATAAGTTTACTCTATACCATTTCCAGCATGGCCTCCTGGAGGATTTCCTCATCAGTGGTTTCGTCAACCGGGTCCTAGACAGTTGTACGAGCTGGACTCTGCAAAACAATGTTCGTATATCAAGAGTAATGTACGTTCACAAATATGTTTGATGGTTCATAAAATAGAAGAGTTAAGATAGGTTTGAGGTAAGTCGAGAGCATCTTACTACCTCTGGAGGCTGTGCATATGTAAACAGAGGATCCATGACATCATCCATATGTTCCTGGAATATGTGCGTTTGTTAATGTTTTCAAAATGTAATCTACTCCGAATTGGGTGAGTTTAAGGGATCATACCGGGAGTGTTGTAGAGGCCGATGAGTTGTTAGACTCATCGTCCATGGTAGAGCCAGCTTCGTCAACAACTGTTGTAGGTCATGCTTCCTGTCGAGTGAATGTTCATACATTAATTAATGCACTTTGAAAAAAAATATGATCATTCACAAACTTAGATTAAGTCCATAACGTCTCCAACCCGCCAACGCCGGGAACTTTATTTCCCAACGATTGGTCATAACTCGCCGAAGGGTCAATTTGGGCTTCGTTCTCCACCGGGTCCCGCACACTTGAACCACCCACTTCCTGCACAACGAAACTTCGTCTTCAGATAGTGACATTCACAGGAATATGCTTATGGCGTTTTATAACGTTTGACAGAAAAATTCCTTCCCGAACGGCTCCTTAGACAATTTCTTTTTCTTCGAAGTTCTTACATGGATATGATTTTTGCATTTTCCAGATTCTTTAGCAGTCATCTCTCTTCCAAACCTCATTCCCTTCATCCAAGGGGACGTTATCCGACACATCTTCCTAACGAGTGAATGTTCATACATTGATTAATGCACATTCACAAATAAACATTATCGTTCACAAACTTAGATTATGTTCATACCGTCTCCAATCCGCTAACGTCGAGAGCTTTATCTCCCATCGTTTGGTCATAACCCTCCGAAGGGTCACATTGGCCTTCATTCTCCATAGGATCCTGCGCATTTGGACCAGCTACTTCCTCCACAACGAAACTTTGACTTCATAAATTGTACATTAACATGGATATGCTTATGGCGTTTTATAATGTTTGACAGAAAAAATACCTTCTCGATAAGGCTCCTTAGACAACTTCTTCTTCTTCTTCGAAGTTCTTACATGTTTATGCTTCTTGCGTTTTCCAACATCTTCTCTACCGCCTCATTTCCTTCATCCGAGGGGACGTTATCCGGCATAACTTCGGCCGCAGGGAGCTGTACTGGCGAGTCATAAAGTGTTACATGCTCTTGAGGAAGCTTTTTCTTCTTCCTAAGGGGTGTGGCCCTACGCTTCTTCTGCTAACGGGCCGCCTTAGAAGCCGTTACAGTCACCCCACCTTTACCAGCATTTCCAGCACGTGCTTTGGGACTTTGATCAACAAAATCATCCGACGAAAAAGCTTCCTCAAGAGCAATAAATAACTACAAATGTACGTTCATAAAGAGATTTACGGGTTCACCATACATTTACCTGCTGCTTTTTCTCCTTCTGCTGTTTACTGGTACTTCCTCAGGACTCCGATTCTCTCGAGGAACGCCTAGTAGGGACTTCAAGGCTAACACTTCCACTGCCACAACCTCTTTCCGAGGGCTTCATAATTGGATTCTTGGCCCGAGTGGGCACCTATGTTTCAAAATGAACCCGTTTTCCCTTCTTCTTTCTCCCACTTCGAGCAGGGATACTCAGGCCAGCGTCTGGAATCACGTCTGGAATCACGTCCTCTCTACAATCCATGTCCCCCCCCCCGACTTTTCCATCATAACTAACTTGTTGTTTTTTAAAAGTGTCTCAAGGGTATTCTTGACAATCGTCTCGACCTCCAGACGCCACTCCTCCACCCACATAGATTTTCCGTTTGTTGATGACTCTGCCACGGCATCATAAATCACCGACTCCCGCTCCTTCAACCAGCCTTCATCCCTGCTGGAGAAGCTCCTCTTGGCAGATGGACTTGCCTCACCATCGACATCAGCGCTCCTGGATCTCTTCTTTCCCTTTCCCTTGGGTTCACTCTTCTTACGTTCTTTCTCTTCTTTGTTCTTCACATACACTTCCATCTCCTCTGGTGTCAGCACCCTAGGCCATGCTCTGTCTCCTCCAAGCCAAGACCTACGATTGAGTTGTATGGACGCATTTCCCTCTGTAAGGATCGCCTCAAAATAAGCTATGCTCTCATCCTCCTCCTCATCATTATCACTCCATTCCCACGTTTTAGAATCTATTTCTTCATCGGAAACATGAAGAATTGAATCTATAGTAAGCTGCAAAATTAGCATAACTTTGTCAATTAACATCGTCTATAACAACCAAATTGCTATATAACTTGATAATTTATATACGTTCACACATGTGTATATTTATGTAAGCTCCTATATTACTTGCTAATGTATATACGTTCACATATGTATATTTATGTATCTTATATACGTTCATATCCACATATCAAATATGTATAAGTGCACACAGAAGACTACAATAGATTTAAAGGATCATGTATCTTCTTATACGTTTACCCACTATATTTCTATAAATTTTACTTTCATTCATACCTCGGGAAGGCTCTTGACATTCATAAGATATTTGTAGTTGATAGTCTTCTTTTTGTACAAGCCACTGCAGGAATGAGGAGTGAAGTCTATCTCAACAGATGCACTTGGGAGCTTCGCTTGTAGCTCATGGATTGTTTCAAGGGCAAGCAACTGAATTGCTATCGGGAATCCTCAAATGCTTATCGAGGGCATTGTCCTATCTTTCATTCCCTTATTTTTTATAATATCCGTGAAGTTGAGCATTGTTAGCTCAAATGCCTTCTAGCCCCATGGATATGCTAAAAGCTTGTCCACGTCTTTGACAAGTTCAACAGTTTTGCGGGAAACTTTCCCGTATCGATTCTCTACGGCAACCACACCGCCAGCAAGTATGACAAGGGCAAGCTGCAACCTCGTATCGTCGTCCATATCTTCGCCCGATTTCAGACGGTTGATGAGTTGATCGATACTACCGTCTTTGCCCATCGGCCCCGCCGTAATCATTATGTCCCAATGACTTGGACCAACTGTATCAAGGCATAAAAACAATTTAATAAATGGTCTTACAACACTTAAAACAACTTATATATCAAATTAGAGAAACAAATGTTTCAAATTCACTCTCTACTAAATAATGTTGGACCCACAGACCTTGCGGTGCATCGACGGGCTGTTCCTCAGTAAGGTTCACAGCCTCACCCTCGTGTTCTTCTACTACGGTTTCTGCCGCTTCCGAAGAGATTTTCTCGTAGGGGTCACATTTCATCCAGTTACTAATTAAACTCCCTTAAAGAGAACTTCATAGGCTTAGGACCGAAGATAAACCAACATTCGTGACGTCTCTTACACTGAAGTTGACGTGTAAGTAAACAATGTACCAGTTGCCCCGAATATGCCAGTCGCCTCAAAGATATATTGAATAAGTTCCCCAACTACGACTCCATAATTTTCTTCATCTCTGACTTGTGATCTTTGAAAGCCAGAGATAATTCCACTAAATAGTTTGATTTAGAATACGAATGGAGTTTCTTCCTTGTTGTATAGTGATTCTGATAGAACCACCTCTTCGGTAACCGAGGGTCGCACACATCGTCATCGTTCTCAAACGGTGGGATGCAGTCTTTATCAAGGTCACCTGCGTATGAGGACCATCGAGTACAAGTAAGTGATTGTTATATGAACGTCAATACAGTAGTAGAATGTTCATATGCCGATTTAAAATTACATCCTACAAAATCTTTTCATTTTAAAAACAAACAACGAAGCGGGAATCACAAAATCAGGCGAAAAACAAACATCGCACAAAGAAAGTTAAAAACATTTTCCTTCAATTGAGATTCGAGAAGATTATAACTTACTTCAAATTGCTCTAATCGAAAACCTAATTTAAAACCCAATCAGACTAAATCGAAACCCAAACCAAATACTTTCTTCAGTTGCATGCACCCAAAATCGAATAATAAAAAAACAAGGTCAGAGACCTAATCGGATTTCCCAGAAACCGCGAACCTGTATAACTTTCACGCTAAACTCGAAAAATATAATTCATCAAAGTTTGGGAATTTCGTACCGAAATCGCCGACGGCGTCGATGTTGGTTCTCCGACTCGCCATTATTTCTGAGATACGGTCCTTTATTCCTTCCAATTAAGAGGTCTTTCCCGATAAACAACACTGAACTACCCTGTTTCTCCCCAAGAAAGACGACAAAGATAAAATTGATTGTTTTCCACTATGATTATAAATTTTACAGTTTTAAGTTTTAATTAGGAGTAATACAAAAGGTAAATCGGAAACTACTTCTCGTCTCCCACGCGCAGGTAAAATAAATTAAAAAATAATAATAATTAAATGAACAGTTTATTTTCGCTACCACGTGCACACATTTCGCCGACGTGGCTGATATCTTCATATTTTAGACCTTTTTAGCTTGTTCTTAGTTCATGTTTTGCTGCTTTTAGCATTGTATCATATATGTTTTTATGAGTTTTGTTTCATTTAGATGTTTAGGAGCCTAAAATTAGGAATTTGCATTGTTTAGTCTTTTATTGCATCTTTTAGGTGACTTTGGAGCTTTGGAGGAGTCATTGGATGAATGGTGATGAATGATCAAAATGATATTCTTAAAAGACCGAGTAAAATTAGGCCCTTCCGTGCATATTTAGCTTTTGGAGCATCAAATGGAAGTTGTAGTAAATTGAGTTAGCTTTCCAATGGAAGTTGTTTTAGGTTTGTGTTGCGGGTAAAAGGAAACTGCAAGCGAGTGAAGGAAACCAGCCGGTTCGCTTGCGGTTTGGCCTGCGGTTACTTTGTAACAGCAAACGAACCAAATCAGACCCATTTAATTACCAAATTACCACTGCGACCAAAAACTGCATATAAGGTTTTAAACCTATTTTTTTGAAGATCTATCTTCTTCCTTATGTTCTTCTTTTACCCATTTTGAATCAAAAACAATTTGTAAACTTTTATTTTGAGTTTTAATCAAATACTTAGTTATCTATTTAATCTTTCATCTCTAATCATGTTTTCTCACTCGATCTTTATAGATTTAGTTGAGAAAATAGTGATTAGTGAGTAGTCATTTTGGGTCCTTGAGATGAGATAGATTAAGACTTGATTAGAGATGATCTAAGCTATTTAGGGCTTTATGTATGTTAATCCTTTCCTATTAGGTTGTTCTCTATGCTATATTTTCAAGAAATTGTTGATTTAGACAATAAGCATTTTCATGCCCACAAGGTGTTTGATGAAATGCTTGATAGAACTTAATTAGAGATTTTGCATGCTTAGCCAATGGGAATTGATGTCTAAGATGTTTAATAGTCAAATGAACTTGTTTTGCATCCTTAATTGATTCTTGATCACAATTGATAGATTCTTCTTGATTAGGAGTTGATTAAAGGGATCTTTGCTTAGAGATAAGATTGATCTAATGTTTTGAGTTCTAAACTAAGGATTAAAGCTTGCTTGAATGGTTTAATGATTGAGACTGAATGCATGCTATTGTGATTGATATTGAGAAATGGATAATTGCATTTAGCATAGAGTTTGAAAGCATGAAAATGTGATTAGCTACTTGTAAGATCATTGAACCATCTCCTTTTGCTTGTATGATTGATTGACACCATCTCTAGATCATCCCTTGATAGTTTTAACTCCTTGACCTCATCTCTAGGACTCTTCTCATCTTATTGTCTTATTGTCTTATCATCTTATTTAGCTTTCTTGTTTGCCCTTTTGATCATTTAGGATTGTTAGTTATAAAACCATCTTTACTTGATTTTCTTAGCTCTTTTAGTGGAATGCATTCTTAGGGTTCTAAACTTTACCCATTTGGACAACCTCAAGTACTACAATGACATGTTTAGTAGTTTTGAGGAATTGATATAGTCAAGAACCGGAAAATCTACTTATCAATTTGGCGCCGTTGCCGATTGGGTTTAGCTTTAGTCATTAGGATTTTACTTCTTTTTGAGACTAAGCTCTTTTTTTTCTTTGCTTTGATTCTTTCATCTCCAGTTAAGATGATGAACTTCCTTTCATTTGTTGTTACTAACTTTGTTTATTTGATTCTCTTGTGCTTTCCAAGGTACCCAACCAAAAGGAAGAGACATGACAAACCAAGTTCACTTGAGGTGTTGGAGATTGACAATCAAAGAAGCAGCACTAAAGCTCCACAACCTCAAGCAACTTCACCACAACCTCAACCTCAAGAAGCTTCCTTGACACCCCCATTGATACCCACTACAACTCAAGAGAAAAAGCCAACAATTGGAAGTTTTGACACTCCTCAATGTCTTATGAGTTATGGGATCCATCCTCCTCCTATCAATGCCAATGCTTACACGGTCGAGCCAAGTTTTATTAAATTGATTCAAGACTTAAGGTTCTTAGGTACAAGAGTGGAGAATCCCTATAATCACTTATACTATTTTGAGAGGTTGTGCAACACATTTAGGATTGAAGATGTGGATGAGGATAGTGTCAAACTCCTTTTGTTCTCATTCTCACTTGGAGATAAAGCTAGCCAATGGGAGAGATAATTGCCATCTCACTTGGTGAAATCTTGGGATGATTGCAAGCGGATATTCCTCCTAAAGTTCTACCCTCCACAAAGAACATCCCAAGCTAGAAAAGACATCTTGAGCTTCAAACAAGAATACCATGAAACTTTTCATGAAGCATGGGAGAGACTCAAAGGCTACACTCCTGATTATCCCCACCATGGGTTCAACAAAGAATTTATCCTTAGCACTTTCTATCATGGAGTGATTAAAGATCACTAATGGACATTAAATACAGCTAGCAAAGGAAGGTTTGTGAACCTTACAATTGATCAAGGGGAGATACTTGTTGAGAATCTAGCACAAAGTGAGGAGAACTATGTTGGTGGATTTGAGAAAGTTCCAATGGACAATAGAGACATTGAGGATAAATAGAGTAAGGAGTTGGAAGACCTTAATGATCATTTAGATGAAGTCTTACAAGCTACCCAAGAGCCATCTACCATTGTAAGGGAAGAGAGTAAATGCGACAACATCCGCCAACAAAGCTTTGAACCAACATTTCATGGTGACACAAACATAAGTCACAATTTGGACATGGAAGGGATTCTCCAACAACTATTAGAGGGACAAGCTTGTGAAGTCAATGAGAGGAACAAACAATTTGACAACATTCACACTAAGGTGATATCTTCTCAACATGATCTCTACACAAGACTTGAAAACCTATCTTCTAGGCTCAACCACTTAGAGAATAAAGTTTCTCTAGAGAGTGATCTCATTAGAACACCCACGGATGAAATAGAGGGTGATGTTGAATCAAGTCCTGAGGAGTATTGTAGTGCAATCTTCTCAAGAGAGGTCAACTTACTTGATGAGAATGATGGAGATCATGCTAAGGAAGTGAAGTATATGGGAAGTTGTGAGATAGTGGATAAGTCTTCACCCCCAAAATCTTGTGAAATAAAGAAGAAGCCTCTTGCAAAGGAAGATTTGGGTTATGGCAATGTTGAAGAACCTTTTGCATTGGATGAAGTCTCTTTGGAATCTCTTTTTTCTACTTCAATGGAGCAAGAGAGTGATTGTATTAAGACTGCAAGGTATAATGTTGTGGAGCCTCCAATAGATGACAACATTGGGAAGGATGTCTTGAAAGGAGATGCTCTCAAAATTTTGTTTGATGAGCACTTGGAAATCGCTCAGTTGGTGGGGGTGAGTGGAGCTAAGGAAGCTCCTATTAATAGAAAGAATAAGAATGGAAAAGCACCCACAACCTCTACTCAAGCTCCTAGCACTCTCACTATCCACCCTCTGAAGCTTAAGGATGGGACAATAGTGTACAAGGTGAAATACAAGGGGAGGTCTAAGCCATTCTCAAGTGCAAGAGCCATCCTTACTCCTGGGCTCCAAGCTGATCCAAACAAGCTCCAAGAGAATCTCAACAAAGTCTTGACAATCACTCAAAAGGTCAAGACTCCTCCACCTCCTCACTAAAACAAAAGGTAGTCAAGCTTAGTGACTTAAAACAAGCTCACTTTGGAGGAAGTCCCATGTCTATCTCTTGTAAATATTTCTTTATGTTTTAAGTTTCCTAGTCAATGTTGATCTCTCAATTAGGTCTTTACAGATTTTAGGCCATATAGGTCTTGCATTGGGAGAAAGAAAGAGGAAAGGTCATGGAAAAATTAAAGAAGAACCGGGCTTTCATCCCAGTTTGGGGGAACTCTCTAGCCTCCACCTCTCATTCCTCCATCCCATTTCACTCCACTTAAAGCTCCAAGTAACTCACTATAATCTCTTTTTCACCTCTTTGTTTCATTTTGCATTTTTACCTTTCTCTTTGGTCTCTTTCTCTAGCTTCTTTCACACAAGGTTGTGTGATTTAAATTTGGGAGAGGAGACTAGTTGCTAATGATGTGTTTTGTGTTCTTATTTTCCTTTCTTGCATCTTGAGTCTCATTAATACATCTAAGGTATAGAAAACCATAAAAATTTGAATTTTTTTGAAAAATTTCACAAAAAGAAAGCATATAGTTGCATTGGCATGTTTAAGATTGAGTCTAGAAGTCGTTTAGGATTGCATTCATTAATGTTTGAGAGCTAAAGCTTGTGTTCCTTATAAAAAAATTGTTTGAGCATGTGGTTATGTGATGCATCTTGTGAGCTTGAAATTAAGGAAGAACCCTTCTTTCTTCCTTCTTGGATCTCATGCATTATTGTTCACTTCTTGGTTGAAACATGTTGTGATTTGAATCATTCCCTATCTATTAGAACTCTTAATATTGACTTGAATTATCATGTTGTGCAATGAAAGGTGAACTCATGGATACTTGATACATACTTGGACTATCTTCTCTCTTTCTACCACTCTCTTGTTAGTCCAAGTAGATTTCTCCACCTTGAACCAAGCTTTCCTTAGAGCCTAAACACTCTAGTGAGAGATGAGAGGCCTTTTTCTTGAATCAACTAGGCAAAAAGTGTTGAATTTGTAACGACAAGGATATGTATTCATTGTAGAGCTAGCCTTACATCATTGGGCTATGCATAGGATAGGAAGAAGTTTGGGGGAATTGGGAAGAAAATAAAAAAAGGAATAAGGAAAATCTTGAGAAAAGAAAGAGGGGATTGGAAATGAAAAATAAAAATTGATAGCTCTAAGTGTTTATGAAAGATAAGTCTCAAGTGTTAAAGAAAGAAAAGAAGCCAAAGTTTGCTCAAGCATTAAAAGAAAAGAGACTAGTGAAAAAATAATAAAGAGCTAAGCAAAGAAAAGAAATCCTCTAAGTGTTTAAAGAAGAAATAAGTGATTAAAGGTGTGATAAGAAGGCAAAAATGTCTTAAGAAAATGGTAGCTTAGGAAGGGAATCTTGGGTTAGAAGAAGAGTTAAGATCATTATAGGGATTTGAGTAGAATGAGAATCTATCCTTGTATGCATGAGTTGTTTCTTACTCTTAGCATTTTGCTATAGTTCATTCTTTTCTTGAGAGATCCTTTGTTTTTGAAACCCACACTTCATTTGAGATCACTTTTATCTCAAGTCCTTAACCCTTTAGCCAAATGTGTTCATTTCATTTGCACAACCATGATCCACAGTTGCTTAATGAATGTTAAAAGGAACGAGGATATGAATTCATGTGTAGGTTGGGACTTGAATTTGATGCATGTGTTGATGGGAATGGCTACCTCTTTTGAAGTAGAGTAAGCTTGATTGTAGCTCTTAATTGCTTGTCTTGACTTTGTTTCCACTTATGCTTGACAATTGCTTTTGAAAGCTTGAACTCTTACTTTCAAACCTTTTTCTCATCTTAACTTTGATTGTTTGCTTGAGGACAAGCAAAAGATAAGTTTGGGGGAATTGATATCTTCATATTTTAGACCTTTTTAGCTTGTTCTTAGTTCATGTTTTGATGCTTTTAGCATTGTATCATATATGTTTTCATGAGTTTTGTTACATTTAGATGTTTAGGAGTCTAAAGTTAGGAATTTGCATTGTTTAGTCTTTTTTGCATCTTTTAGGTGACTTTGGAGCTTTGGAAGAGTCATTGGATGAATGGTGATGAATGATCAAAATGATGTTCTTAAAAGATCGAGTAAAATGAGGCCCTTCCGTGCATATTTAGCTTTTGGAGAATCAAATGAAAGTTGTAGGAAATTGAATTAGCTTTCTGAAAGTGGTTTCAAGTCGTTTGGAGCTGTATTCGAAAGGTTATGGCCGATTTACTGACTAGCATTTTGTGTTGCGGGTAAAAGGAAACAGCAAGCGAGTGAAGGAAACCAGCCGGTTCGCTTGCGGTTTGGCTTACGGTTACTTTGTTACAACAAGTGAACCAAATCAGACCCATTTAATTACCAAATTGCCACTGCGACCAAAAACTTCATATATGGTTTTAAACCTTTTTTTTTTAAGATCTATCTTCTTCCTTATGTTCTTCTTTTACCCATTTTGAATCAAAAACAATTTGTAAACTTTTATTTTGAGTTTTAATCAAGTACTTAGTTATCTATTTAATCTTTCATCTCTATTCATGTTTTCTCACTTGATCTTTATAGATTTAGTTGAGAAAATGGTGATTAGTAAGTAGTCATTTTGGGTCCTTGAGATGAGGTAGATTAAGACTTGATTAGGGATGATCTAAGGTGTTTAGGGCTTTATGTATGTTAATCATTCCCTGTTAGGTTGTTCTCTATGCTATATTTTCAAGAGATTGTTGATTTAGACAATAAGCATTTTCATGCCCACAAGGTGTTTGATGAAATGCTTGATAGAACTTAATTAGAGATTTTGCATGCTTAGCCAATGGGAATTGATGTCTAAGATATTTAATAGTCAAATGAACTTGTTTTGCATGCTTAATTGATTCTTGATCACAATTGATAGATTGTTCTTGATTAGGAGTTGATTAAAGGGATCTTTGCTTATAGATAAGATTGATCTAATGTTTTGAGTTTTAGACTAAGGATTAAAGCTTGTTTGAATGGTTTAATGATTGAGATTGAATGCATGCTATTGTGATTGGTATTGAGAAATGGATAATTGCATTTAGCATAGAGTGTGAAAGCATGAAAATGTGATTAGCAACTTGTAAGATCATTGAACCATCTCCTTTTGCTTGTATGATTGATTGACAACATCTCTAGATCATCCCTTGATAGTTTTAACTCCTTGACCTCATCTCTAGGACTCTACTCATCTTATTGTCTTATTGTCTTATCATCTTATTTAGCTTTTTTGTTTTCCCTTTTGATCATTTAGGATTGTTAGTTATTTTTACTTGATTTGCTTAGCTCATTTAGTAGAATGCATTCTTAGTGTTCTAAACTTTACCCATTTGGATTGACAACCTCAAATACTACAATAACATGTTTAGTAGTTTTGAGGAATTGATATAGTCAAGAACCGAAAAATCTACTTATCAGTGGCTCCATAGAGGCAAAAACGACTTTGCCAAATTAGAAATGTCTCGTGATTTATGACACCGCCGAAATGAGTCACAACTATAATAACCAACTCAAGGAGTATCATAGAGCCAAATTGCTCTATATTCATTTACTACTGCAAAAGTAATCGTCTATAGCCAAAAAAAATGTATCAAAACTACAGAAAAAGGTGGTTATTTGACTGGAGAGAATATACAGACATGGATTGAGACAGCCTGATCACACCAACAAAAAAGAAGAAAGATTCTGTCTTTTTTATAGAGAGTAATAATGGAGGAAATGGGGAGTAAGTACCACTTTGATTGCCAACTTGCTTTCACCTCTTTGTGTCTGCCCCAACGTGCAATCATTTATATATATATATTATATCTAATTATACATATATTACAATGTAATGTTTGTTTATAAAATACACCAATGAGCCTTTTTTATATGTTTTTTTTTGTTTTATTAGGCTTGCCTCTCTTTTCTTGCCTACAAAACCGTAATGTTCTCTTTGTTTGTTGTATCTTTTTCTTATAAAGAGATTGCATCTCCAAGCCGTGTAAGATTATACTAGTTTTGATTCGAAAACTTAACGATGAAGCTACCCTTTTAAAATTAGTGTCAAGTCCAAAGCCACAATATACAAATCTTTCAACGACCATCTTTTGATCATTATAAACCCAACAAATGGTAGTAGAAAGATTTACAAAACGCAATCCAATCCATCAACTATCAACCCCCATTTTCGTTCACACAAAGAAAGGGTATTCTCTTGTTTTGTTTTTCAAGAACCTTAGGTCACTTTTTCCGCAAGTAAACAAAACTTATCAAGTAAAATAAATAATGGGGAGAAAGATCGAAAGTTGGGAACTATGAAGCTGTATATATGTTGGGTAGTTTAGTCGAGTTCTGCTTTGCTTTTACTTCTCTTCATCTTAGCCTTGAACCTCGACTTCACCATCAAGGTCTCTACTGTGTTTATGAAGTTTCCAATGGCCATTACAACCAGAAGAATGCCACAAATCAGTACCTGCCCCATGATTCACATTATCATCAGAACACTTCCTCACGTATTTTTAAGATAACTTACTTGCTTAGATATGAGAAACAAGACCAGCTAGAGACTGAGTCTATATTCACAGTTTTCAATATCAGTTATATCCATTCAACTATTGTCTACATCAAGAAGATTTTATGGGTTTTTTTTAATACATTGGTGCGTGACCAGTGGGGATAATGCACAAATCCTGCCAGAAGAGACTTTAAAATACCTGCCACTCGCCAACTACCCCAGTTAATGCTGTCCTGAGCAACTGCAGTCCAACATATGCTTCAAACCCCTAAGGTTGCCAAAGTATAGCATAAACATGTTACATATAATATGATAAACAACCTTGAAGATTTAGTTAAATATCTTATGGAATGGTCGTGACTGAGGAAAGATCATTCATTGTTTAGACCATCTTACAAGTCTGAGAGGACATATGTAAGTTTCGTGTACTTAGAAATTATATCCTCACTACCTATTTAGCTAACCACACAAGCGTGGTCTATGGTGCATGCTTTACTTTGGCACAACAAAAGTGACCAAAAATTGGACATAATAGTGAAACTGTATTTAGTTTCGTGTACTTAGAAATTATATCCTTCTACGATATTAATTGCACAACAAAAGTGAAACTGTTACCTGTAGAGTGAATAAAATAGGACATAATAGCCACAATTGCCCATCTACTCCAGCCGTTTCTCCCCATACAACGTCCATCCTCTTAGCCTTAAAATGACCAAAAATGCAATGTTTACAGCCTATTCATAGAATGGATAGGATTTGGACCACAGAAAAATGCAAATAGTATGGAACCTTTCCTAGTGCAATGCGAGTGTATAATCTTTGGCGCTGATATCTATTTTGCAAAAGCATCGCAACACCTTGCATCATAGCCCATTGGAGGAAAAGACGGACTCCTTTCTGCAGAAGATTTAGAATGATCCATAACATTTTACTTGGTAGGTTTTACTCTGCATATATGATAATAACCACTACCTGTTTCTGAACACAGTTTGGTTGACCTTTGATTTCCCAAGTGAGACTGACAAGGGCCATAGCCATGGCACAATAATGATGATACAGCCACCTGCAAAAGCATATTAGTCCAGAGGTTTATGTCATCTCCAACCCACAGGAAGATACATATCTTGCTATGATCACCGGAGTTGCACACAGTAAAATCAGTTTAAATAACATGATTCACTTCAGATCATGATCATCAACCCACTGAGAACTTTAAGGGGGGATAAAGTTCCTCATTATCATCTGGAAGATATAGAGATCCAATTTCTACTTGACACAATAATAGGCTATCTCAACAAGAAGACACTTTAAAGAAATATCAAACAGATTAAAACCTGCTGCATTATCTATCGAAATTCGTATCATCAACTCATTCAGCAGTGCTGTTAATATAGACTTGACGAGGTACCAAAAACAGAGGTCAAACAAAAAATGTGGCAAAGCATTAACCATGGACCATTAATTCAGGGAGTTGCTTACACCCTAAAATTAATAGTAACTTTTCATGGGCAGTCAATTAAGAAAGACTAGACAAACACGGAGAATCTAACTAACCCTGCTCTCAAAGGAAGGAGTAAGCCTAGCATACAAATAACATAACAAATGCATCAACCTAGGAATCATAACAAGCAAGAAGGGATGGTATTCAAGTACCATGAACGGATATCACTCCCGTTTGCTCTCAATATGTTCTCTCGCATAGCCAAACCAGCATAAAGGAACAGAAGCCAAGCCTGATAAAAGGGAGTTGATACAAGAATCTGATGTTACAAAGTTAACTCAAAATCAAGGCTAGAATACCTGGTAGAGCTGAACAGGGAAAGCAGGCAAACATCCATCCCACACATACGATCTTAGGGTCAAAAGTATTGCTGGGAAAACAAGAAAAAGAAGAGCTGTCCTATCCTATTTCGACGAAAAGTAAAGCGATTTCACGTTAAAATTCTACATTGAAGACATATCAATGGGACAAAAGCAAAACTAACTCTGTAGCTATTGTATTCTTCTTTGACTTTAAGCTGTATATCCTTTCGTGAGGCTCGAACATTCACTGGTCCCAAAAACATTCTTACAAAGCGTCCTGAAAAGAAAAACGCAATGGGATCAAATGAAATTGAATCTTAGATTTGATTTAGTGATCTTGACCTTGGGGTTTGGAGGGAAGAAAAAAGGAAGTGTCCCCATCAGCAAGCATGCATCTAGCTCGTTGCAGATCCTCTTCCAGCTGCAGCAAACGAGAATATATTTTTATTGTCTAAGATTCCAGAAACGATAGAGAGAGAGAGAGAGAGAGAGAGAATGCCTTGTCGAACAGCTTGGGATCGAGATGTTTGTCGGAGACAAGAGTGGAGTGTAGGCGGCTGATTGATGCGTCAACGACGGAGGATCTCTTGCGGAGGGAGAGCTCTTCCTGGGAAGAAGAAGAAACGAAGGAGGTGGCGGAGTCGTGGAGCTCCTTAACCTGCTCGACGATCCGTCTCACTTCTTCTTCAACCTCCATGGTGTCAGAGATCGGACTTTGTATGTCCGAATGAGAGAGGCAAATTGGAGAAAACCCAGAAAGAAGACGAAGAACAAGGATGGAGTTTGATTTGGTGCGTCGAGGTCCTGAATCGTAAATACGGCTCAAATCGCACGCATCTTTCGATTCTTTCCTCATGCTCTTTCTAACCCTTTATTATAATAATATAACTACACTATTACAATTTCATGTCGGCATCCTATCCTAAGGAATACATAAATTTTCATCAGAAAAATCATTGCAATTATTAGAAAATCTATGATGCAATCTCATACATGCTCTTCCAAAACCCTCGCTCTCATTGTTGCTACTGTTTTAGTCTTCACATTAATTTGTCTAAAAAATTACAATTATCTTTATGCAATCGCCTGCTCAATCAACTAGCTTCATGTAGGTCTTCCAAGTATATCTAGTCTGTATAAGAAGAAATTTTATGTTCATATGTATTCAAATGATTAAACATCTAAAATTTTTAAAACGGTATCAATTCAATTCTTAGTCCAACATTTCCACTCTTATTATATGCTATAACTTCACAATTGGTTACATCTAAGGATTGAAGATGAAATGAATTTATCGCCACTGGCATAAGTCAACATTTTTGCACATCGCATTTTAAAAACATTGATGACCATAACGTTTTATTACTTTCTCCTTCTTTCCTCTAATGCTTTATTTCTTTCATTACCAGCGTAGTAGTGGATCTGACTCCAGTTCTTAGTGTTGGTTTCATGTCTCTTTTTAACTCTTTAGGTTTGAAAAAAAAAATGATCAATACTATTAAAAAATTAGAGTCAAAAGTAAAATAACCTTTACTTCGTGTGATTTACAAAGAATGTCACTGGAATTATAAAAGAAATTTAAAATTTCATTAAAGGTAAATTCGGGTTTTTACAAACAAATTTAAAATCGGATCCGGGTCTAACAAAATGGATACACGCGGATCCTCATGATTTAAAATCTTGGCCGTAACTTTAAAATATTCCAATCCTAACCTTCCATTTTAAGTATTGATATTATTTGCAATTTGAATCGGTTTGTACATCAATATATATATTCGACTTTGCCATCTACCCAAACCTATCAAACACACAGAAAATACAATAATAAGAGAGGTGACCTAATATCAGTGACAAAAAGAAAAGAAAAAGAGTTGACCTTATTCAAGCTTTCCAATGGCGATGATTCAACAATTCACTAGACTCAATGACGTAAAACCATTCAAAACTGTCGTGCCCCAACTCAATTTTAGAGAACACCACATTAAAAGCAAATCATGTCGAAACTAAGAAATTAAAATAAGTATCTTAGATGATAGAATTCAGAAAAGCAGAAAGTAACTGCACTTTGAGACCAAAAAAAAAGAAAACAAATAACTGTAACTTAACTTTAACAAGCATTATTGCGAAGCTGGTACACCAACTTCCTAATAACCACATAAACAAAACAACCATCAGGATCTTGAGCAAATACCAAAAATGAATATTTAGAACAATGATAAATATCTTGCAATGTAAAGAAAAGTCTATTAACAGATACTTACCAAGAGATCATAGAAAGCGGATGGGAGAGGAGAGTTAGAATCTAATGATATACATGTGGATTCCTTGCAGAACTAAACGAGAACATAAAGCAATTCTTGGTGTACCAGCTTCACAAGATCAATAAAAGTCGATCAGTTTAGTTTTATTATATAAGTAGTTAATAAATTAGTATTGATAGGTTTGAAAGACATAAACAATAACTTAGCTTTTATTATATTTTTTTCTTTGTTGTTGCAGATTTATCATCAAGAATCATCAAATGTAGTTCTGGCTCTTAACTTCTTGACTTAGGATCCTAATCACATAAACAAACCAACAATTCTATTAGCAAGGTTAACAATAAAACCACACAACTTTCGTATTCAAAATCTTAAGTCAAGAGCAAACATTTCAATGTAAACATCAAAGAATTCGTGCAACAAAGATTGACAACTATGATAGATACAGCCGAGTTTATATCACAAAGAAGAAGAAGCAGAAGTCGGTTGATAAAGAATCTGTTGAGAGTGACGTGGCAAGGGTTGTTGGAAGTAGTTGACTAAAGTTGTTATAGAGTTGACTCCAGCTCAGGTGAATGTGAGCCGTTGGATGAAGGAAGAAATAGAGATAAAGGTGCATATAAATAAGAGAAGAATCGAGAGTCTCGGATTCATGCTTGTTTGTTGTAATCTTTGACGATATGAGTCAAGAGAACACAGTCGCTATGAGACTGATAATCAGATTCCAATTGCTATGAAATTGTAATCTGTATTATACTTCAAGCTGTTCATCTTTACACAAAATCAATATACAAATCATTTCTTGTTCTTTTCTTTACAAACGGATATCAAGAATCTATCACTGGTGCGTGAGCTCGGTTCGACGTTGATTCAGCAGATTGACGAGATGGCGATGGTTAATTCACCGGCGAGTCCTAAGAATCGCGATGAAGCGGAGGATGAGGAATTTTCACTTCAGTCGGAGGTGGAAAAACTAGATCGGGGTTATAAATTCCTGATGAAACAAGCGGCGGAGACTAAGTTCAGTTGTTCGGCGATGGCGGAGCAACTTAATACGATACTGAAAATGCTCGGCAAGCAACACAGTCGTTCCGATGGTGAGGATACATCGGGGAATCATACCACCGGACCGTCGAATCACCAATTTCAGGTAAATCAAACTAACTCGGAATGGAACCGGGAAGAACAACAGCTAGGTTATCGATCTGGAAGGTTGCCTGTTGAAACTAGAGACAGTATGTTGAAAAAGATTAAAATGCCAACTTTTGATGGTGAGAATACGACAGATTGGTTAGTGGATATTGAACATTTCTTCATGATGGGAAGATTCAATGAAAATGAGAAGTTAGAGATGGTAGCTCTAGCAGTGGAAGGAAGAGTGAAAAATTGGTTTTCATGGGTCATGAAAAGAGGAGGATTCAGGAGTTGGACTGAGTTTAAGCACATATTGGTCGGAAGGTTTGCTGAATCCATCGATGAAGAGCCATAGACTCGTTTATTTGCAATCAAACAGGCTGGATCTATAGCAGATTATGTGTCAGAGTTTGAACATCTCTCGGCTCAGGTTTCAGGACTGGAGGATAAACACTTAGAGAAGATATTTTACACTGGATTAAACCCAGAGATGAAAGAAGTGATAAGGATGAAGGATCCTCAAGGGCTCTCTAATTACATATCTGCAGTGTTGAGAATGGATAACAGTGCTTTCTGTCAAGTAGTAAGCGAAGCTATAACTGGGAAAGGAAAGCAGTACACTCGTAATAGTGTTCAGAACAAATCTTGGAGCCATTCATCACAGAACAAAGTTCAGTGGGATAAACCAAAGGTGGAAGTAGGAGCATCAAAAGAGAATAATAATTCTCAACAAGCTCTAAGACCTCGGCAGAAGTACACAAATGCTGAATTGGACGCATTACGTCGAGACAAATTATGCTTCAAGTGTAAAGCTCCTTGGTCTCGGTCTCATGAGTGTCCAAATAAAGCTCTGAGAGTGTTAACGGTTATCAATGGCTTGGATATGGAAGTGTTGGATTCTGAGGTTGATACAGTGGATGATAATGTCATGGAATTTTGTCAACAGTTGTATACATTGTCATTCAACTCTTTTCTTGGCATTACTTCTCCTAAGACAACGAAGTTGAGAGGAAGGATCAAGAATAAGGAGGTGATAGTGATGCTTGACAGTGGGGCATCACACAACTTTATCTCTCCAACTGTTGTGAAAAGGCTACAATTGCAAGTTTCTGTTGAAAGCAGCCTTGAGGTGTTGTTGGGAAATGGGGTAACGGTTAGTGCTTTAGGCATTTGTCGTCATGTCAAATTCCAACTAAGCCACACAGATTTCACATCAGATTTTATCTCGCTAGAGTTGGGAAGTGTGGATGTAATCCTTGGAATACAGTGGCTGGAGACTCTAGGAAAGTGTGAGATAGATTGGAAGGAACAATATCTCGCATTTGACTATGAAGGACAGAGAGTGATTTTGAGGGGAGATACATCACTACATTGTCCAAAATTGTCCTTCAAATCTTTATCTCCAGTTTATGACACTACTGACACAAGCAGAGAAGTATTGATCATTAATGCCAGTCTGACATCAACTGGACATGAACAAAATCCGGCGTTGACAGAAGTGTTAGAAAGGTATTCGGATATATTTGAACTACCAACCAGTTTACCTCCAATCCGTGGCCAAGAACATGCTATTATCTTGAAGCAGGGTGTATCAGCAGTTTCTGTCCGACCCTATCGTTATCCTCACACAACGAAACAGGTCATGGAAACGATGGTATCAGAGATGTTAGAGGCAGGAACTATTAGACCAAGTACAAGCCCATTTTCTAGTCCTGTGCTTCTGGTCAAGAAAAAGGATGGTGCATTCAGGTTTTGTGTGGACTACAAAGCGCTTAATAAGGCAACAGTCCCAGATAAATACCCTACACCGGTCATTGACCAACTACTTGACGAATTACATGGAGCAACAGTTTTTTCCAAGCTAGACTTAAGGTCAGGCTATCACCAAATCAGAATGGTAGAGGATGACATTAAGAAGACTGCTTTCAGGACAGTGGAAGGACACTATTAATTCTTGGTTATGCCTTTCGGTTTAACCAATGCTCCAACCACATTTCAAGCTCTAATGAACAAGATATTCAAGCCCTTTATGAGAAAGTTTGTCCTAGTCTTTTTTGATGATATTCTGGTTTTCAGCAAGTCATGGGACCAACATATTCAACATTTAGATGATGTGATGAGAGTGTTGAGGGAACAAAGGCTGTTTGCAAATAAGAAAAAGTGTTCATTTGGAGTGATGCAAGTTGAGTACTTGAGACACATTATTTCTGCAGCTGGAGTTTCTACTGATTGTAAGAAAACAGAGGCTATGAAGTGTTGGCCAACACCACGGACTGTGAAATAATTGAGGGGTTTTTTAGGCTTAACAGGCTACTATAGGCGCTTTATCCGTCACTATGGTACGTTGGCAAAGCCATTAACAGAACTGACAAGGAAGGATCAGTTTGTTTGGACAGAAGAATCACAGAGGGCATTTGACAATCTGAAAGAAGCGATGATTAAAGCCCCTGTGTTGACCCTTCCTAACTTTAATAAGCCATTCATATTGGAGTCGGATGCCTCTGGTTTTGGTTTGGGAGCTGTGTTGATGCAAGACAAACAACCCATAGCTTTCTTCAGTCATGCATTAACAAGTAGGGAGCAATTAAAACCAGCTTATGAGAGGGAATTAATGGCCATTGTAATGTCAGTAAGGAAGTGGAAGCATTACTTGATGGGGAGATCATTTCAGGTTCATACAGATCATAGAAGTCTCAAATTTCTTTTAGAGCAGAAAGAGGTTAACTTGGAGTATCAGAAATGGTTAACGAAACTGCATGGCTTTGACTTTGAGATCTTCTATAAACCTGGCTGCGAGAATAAGGCCGCAGATGGTTTGTCAAGGAGTATGGAGTTGTCTTGTTTATTGTTGGCATTAACATCTCCTTTGGTAATTCAGTGGGAAGACATGTACCAGGAGATTGCTAGTGATGAAGAAATTCAGAAACTGATTTCTCAGGTTTCAGATAATCCTATACGACACTATCAGGTGATCAAAGGGAAGTTGTGGTATAAGAGACGCCTAGTGATCCCCAAGAACTCGCAGTTTATTTCATTGATATTATCTGAATGTCATGACAACAAAGTAGGGGGACATTCAGGAGTTCAGAAAACATTGAAGCGAATACAACAGTCTTTTCAATGGACTGGAATGCAGAAACAGGTTCAGCAGTATGTGGCGGAATGCTTTGTTTGTCAAACACATAAGCATACTACACTCTCACCTGCAGGCCTCTTACAACCTTTGCCAATACCATAACACATTTGGGAAGATTTGAGCATGGATTTTATTGAAGGTCTACCTAAATCTTCTGGTGTGAATGTTATATTGGTCATTGTGGACAGATTGAGCAAATATGCTCACTTTGTGGGAATGAAGCATCCATTTACAGCCGCTGATGTTGTTACTCAGTTCATAAATGCAGTAGTACGCCTTCATGGATTTCCTAAGAGTATTGTCTCTGACAGAGACAGGATATTTCTCAGCACAATCTGGACTGAAGTCTTCCGTTTGGCTGGTACAAAGTTGAAGTATAGTACAGCATACCATCCTCAAACCGATGGTCAGACTGAAGTCCTTAATAGATGCTTAGAGACATACTTAAGATGTTATGCATCAGCTCATCCACGTACATGGAGCAAATACTTACCGTGGGCTGAGTTGTGGTACAATACGTCATATCACAAATCCTTGAAGACTTCTCCGTTTAAGGTTGTCTATGGTAGAGATCCGCCTAGTCTGTTACCATTTGAAGCAGGTTCGACTAGCAATTATGATTTGGAACAAGAGTTGTTGAACAGAGTTATGATGTTGGAAGAGATAAAAGGTCATTTGATCCGTGCTCAGGAAATCATGAAACAGCAGGCTGATAAACACAGAAGAGAAGTGAATTTTGAAGTTGGTGACAAGGTTTATTTGAAACTACGACCTCACAGACAACACTCTGTCACTAGACGTATGTTTCAGAAACTGTGTGCCAAATTTTATGGCCCATATACAGTGCTGGAGAGAATTGGTAATGCTGCTTATCGGATAGAACTTCCTCCTACAGCGAAGATTCATTCGGTCTTTCATGTGTCCCAGTTAAAAAAGGCTTTGGGGAACCATGAATTATGCAAGGAGCTACCTGTTGTTGAAACAGAGGATAGATTGAAGGCTTGGGAGCCAGCGGATGTATTAGCAACACGTTATAATGCCAAGGGTGAACGTGAGTTGTTGATTAATTGGATGGGTAAGGATAGCAGTGAAGATACTTGGATGAGTTCAGAAGAGTTTATGCACCAATTTCCTTATTATAAGCTTGAGGGCAAGCTTGGTTTGGAAGGGGGGGGGTATTGATAGATACAACCGAGTTTATATCACAAAGAAGAAGAAGCATAAGTCGGTTGATAAAGAATCTGTTGAGAGTGACGTGGCAAGGGTTGTTGGAAGTAGTTGTCTGAAGTTGTTATAGAGTTGACTCCAGCTCAGGTGAATGTGAGCCGTTGGATGAAGGAAGAAATAGAGATGAAGGTGCATATAAATAAGAGAAGAATCGAGAGTCTCGGATTCATGCTTGTTTGTTGTAATCTTTGACGATATGAGTCAAGAGAACACAGTCGCTATGAGATTGATAATCAGATTCCAATTGCTATGAAATTGTAATCTGTATTATACTTCAAGCTGTTCATCTTTACACAAAATCAATATACAAATCATTTCTTGTTCTTTTCTTTACAAACGGATATCAAGAATCTATCAAACTATCCTATTTTCAAATTCACAAAACTAAATTATTCTCATTCTGTCCAGACACTAAGAAAATGGCTTTTGAAATCAAAGACTACAATTATAATTAGAAAACACATATCATCTCTAATGACAAGAACCGTATTTTAGGATACACCAAAACTAAATCATTCTCAGTTTGTCCAGACAATATGTTACATTCTTTTTAAAATCAAAGACTGCAATTACTATCAGCACACAAAAAAGATCATGGACGAGAACAGTATAATATATATCTTTACCTTAATTCAAAATTGACAAATAACTAAGATGGAGACTTAGACGAGAACCATTAAACAAATACAATGTCTTCATCATTTCAGTAGGAACCCAATTTTAAAGCGAGATGCAAGTAGACATAAATAAACAAGCATCTTAAAGTTTTCTAAATCACAGGACAATTTCTAAGTACGAATGGGCAAAAGAAGAAAATAGGAACATGTAATTGTGCTTAACAAACTCTGTTAATCTTGCCCTGAAACTTGGAATTTCGGTTATCAAATAAACGATCTATATATCCTGAAATGGCCTCCATCAAATATGTAAACAAAGAACATAGTCGATTCAGAATCGAAGTTTGAAGAACACATGCAAATCTGTAAATGGAACAAGCTAATATAAGAAACGGGTAGGGTAGCAGCAACTGAATCGAATGGAGATATTTGGAGAAGACTAACCGGTTAAAGATCGTGAGAGAAACCAAATCGTTTGGTTTCGAAATTTGTAAGAATCTCAGAAAATATAGTGGATCTTCTCTGTTACTCTCTTTCGGATCGCGATTTCTGCCATTCATAAACAAATAGATGAAGAGAAGAAAGGACTTAAACCGTTTGATAGCGCAGGTTAGATCTATATCTGGAATCGTCAAAAATCAGAAAGGAAAGGGAGACAGAGTTACCCTAAAAGGGTGTTCTTTCTGTCTTTTTTTTGGTCGGCCGAAATTTTGTTTTTTTATTACAAAAAGATAATGTTTAGATAATAAATGTTATCAATGGCAAAAAAAAAAGAAGATAATAAATGTTATCATATGAATGGGCTTGCTTTTTGTGAGATATAATATGTACCTAAGTTATAATGGGCCTTTAATCAAACCTTATAATTATTAATATCAAAATTTGTTATGGGCTTTAATATTTTGGTATTCATTTTATGTCTTTTTTGGGTAAATGTTGTCAACTGTTGACAAAAAAAAATGTTGTCAATTTATGTTATCATATATTATTTATGTTATAGATTTAGAACATAAATATATAGTTTAAAGATTTTAGAAAAATTTTATTAGTTAAAAACTATTTTTTTTTAAAATATACTCAAAAATGTTAACATAATTATTTTCAATACACAACAATTAATCAATATTTATGTTTCTGAATACAAGAACAAAAAAAAAAAATTTGCACACATTTTATTTTTTACTTATATAAAACACAATATATTAAATCTCGGTTTTACATATACATTTTCATAGATTACCTAATTATATTGTAAATTATCAAGAATAAATAGTATAAAACTAAAAAATTATAAACGTGACTACAAAATATAGTATATTGTACTATATGACGTAAAATTACAATAAACCAAAATAACGAAATCCACAATTTATAATATAAAATCAAACAAATAACTTTATAATCTTCTGTTGTTATTCAATATTGATGCCGCTATAATCATAATATTCTGTTATAAACAAAAGTGTGTTGAATAAATAACATATTTAATTTAAAAGATAACAAAAGTTCCCAAACATTAAAATTTAAAAGAAAAACATAAATCCGCGCTTCGTAGCGCGGGTCAAAATCTAGTTACTTTTAAAAGTTTAAATTGAATGTATTGTTGGCATAAAGATTTAAGATGTTTTACAACAAATAATACTTTGTTTGATTCAAATTCGACTCTAAAAACAACAATAAGTTGAGTCAGTCAAATTTTTTTGTTTGGTCCACAAGAGTCTCATTTTATTAGATAAACAGAGACATACACTTAAGCTCTGCAAGAGCTTTTTTAGCTACACTTAAGATCTGCCACTTCATTGGCTAATCTTGGTACAAATTGAAAAAAAATCAAGCTAAACTCAGAAGCTAAAAATCTGATATCCTGCAGATAATTTGATATTTCAATTCTTTCCTCTTCCTTCACTATTGTATTGATTAGGACTTGAGAATCAGAAAGGATTGGATCTCTACATAACCACGTCTCTTTGCTTCGATCATCCTCTATAGCAGGGCAAAAGCTTCAGCTTCTAAAGCAGAGCATAAATACCTTTTAGATCTAGAAACTTGATCCATTATTGCATCCGTACGTTCACGAAAAATTATACCAAGACCACTTGAAAATCAGTGGCTCGCCATGCAGCATCAACAAAACATCTGAGACCATTTCGAATTGGCTCAGTAAGTATATGATGTAATTGCGGTTCCTGATGTAACGATCCCTTCTTCGTTGGTTGAGCTAACATCCATTCTTTTGCATCTAGAATTCCTTTCTGAATGGTTTCCTCTTCCGTTATCCTTATGTTATCAAAGATCAGCTTGTTTCTAGATCTCCATCGAGACCAGAAGATCAGACTTACAGCCGTATAAGTCTGTGCCACATAGTACAGTAGGGGGAAGCTTTATGAACATTGTAGCTTCCTTCAGGAACATAGACAAATCTGGTGATGAAGTAAACGAACCCATCTTAATTGGGACGAGCTCCCATACCTTCTGAGCATAATGACATTGAAGGAACATGTGGTCTACCGTCTCCACTTGGTTACATCGTTTGCACAATTGATGAACACCCAAGCCCCTCGTCGCAAGCTCTTCACCTACTGATAAAGCTCCCGCCATTGCTTTCCAAAGTAAAATTTTAACTTTTGGGGAGACTTTAACCTTCCATACATTCTTACTCCACTCAAAACCAGTAGCATCTTCAATCGGTTCAGATCTCATAAGAAGTTCATAACCTGTTTTGACTGAGTAAACACCATTTTTTTTGTTGCAAGCCATGATAGTTTATCCTTCTGGTTATACCTACTCCTTTTTAAGAATCTGATCCGATCTTCGTAGTGTGGCAAGTGCTTCCTGACTTCTGCCCAATCCCAGTCGTGTGATCGAGAGTCTATCAAAGTCTCCACCATTAGCTTCACTGAATGTTCAGGAATAGGTCCCATTGACTTCATTGGTTCAGAAACTGCTAGCCAAGGATATGACCAAACCCGTAAATTACTTTCTGCACCCACTACCCAGCCTATCCCTTTCTTCAAGACATCTCTTCCGATCAAAATCCCTCTCCATCCATGGGACATGCTTGCTGTTTCCTCACAATCTAAGAAAGAAGTTGTAGAACAATACTATCCTAGCAAAATTCTTGAGTATAATGAACCAAGGTTCTCCACTAATCTCCAACTCAATTTCGCCAATAATGCATCATTATAAGCTGCCAAATCCCGAAAGCCCAGACCCCCTGAGTCTTTAGGTGTTGCTAGCTTTGACCATGCCACCCAACTTATCTTTCTTTTATCTGGTTTCTCGTCCCACCAAAACCTTGTTAAAACAGATTGAATTCTGTCCAACAGTGACTTAGGTAACTTAAAGCATGTCATTGAGTACGAAGGCATGGCTGACAGAAATGATTGAAGCATTACATGTCTCCCTGCTGCTGATAAAAATCTTGTAGACCAACTATGAGAACGATGTCTACAATCCCTATGAACACATCTCTTTTACGTCGACTAATATTTTCAGGAAGACCCAATTATTTACCCAAACCTCCTTCCTTACTAATCAACAGTACTCTTTTGACTTTCTCTTTCTTTGAGATGGCGTTTTAGAGCTAAATACTATAGATGATTTGGTCAAGCTAATAGCCTGTCCCGACACAGCCTCATATTTGAGAAGAATATCCTTGAGTGCTTGGCAGCTCGAGTCGTCTGATTGACAAAATAACATTGTATCGTCTGCAAATAAAAGATGAATGATCGGAGGACTCATTCTAGAAATCTTGATTCCAGGAAGCAAACCAGATTCTTGTGCCCTTGTACACATTCCAGATAGCACTTCAGTACAGAGAATTAAAAGATAAGGAGATAAGGGATTGCCTTGTCTTAAACCTCTTGAGGGGATAACCTTTCCTCGCGGCACTCCATTGATTAAGAAGGAGTATGAAACCAAAGACACGCACTCCATTATCCAATTAATTCATATCTCATGGAAACCCAATCTACTCAACACTGCTCTAAGAAAATCCCATTCTATGCGGTCATAAGCTTTCATCATATATGTTTTCACAACCATAGAACATCTGACCTTTGCTTTTGACCGTCAGAGATAATGTAGAACTTCATGTGTGATCATGACATTATCATATATAGCTCTTCCTGGTACAAATGCTTATTGGTTTTCACTTATCAAGTGAGGTAAGACACGCTACAGCCTTTTTGTAAGAATCGTTGCCACTATTTTGTAGAAGACTCCACATAGAGCAATTGGCCTATATTCCATTACTTTCCTTGGATTGAATGTTTTTAGGATTAGCCTTATATTTGTCTCATTTAGATATTTTGGGAAGACACCCGAAGAGAAGAATTTGCAGACCTGAGTTACTATGTCGTCCTTAATGATTTGCCAATACGAATGATAGAAACCTTATGAAAACCCATCCGGTTCGGGAGCTCTCCTCATATCAATATCAAAATTTGCATTTCTTATCTCCTCTTCTGATGGTGTTTTAATAAGATCGGCATTCTATTCAGGCTGGACCATGGTTGATAGCCCCTCCTCAACTATCTCAACATTATTCGTAGAGTTGGTAGTAAATAGACGTTGATAGTAGTCCGTGATTACCTCTGTGATTGCCTTCTCGCCATAAACCGGAACACTATTTCATTTTCTAAGACTGTCAAGCGGTTGCAGGTCCTTCGATTTCTTGTCACAACGTGAAAAAAGCTGAGTTTCTATCCCCTGAATGAAGCCACAACACCCTGCTCCTTTGTTTCCAATATTTTTCCTCATCTTGGTAAGCTAGTTCCAACCTTTCCTTTAAACTAGCGATCAGCTCACTGTTGTTTGCATTCGATGAGAGAGACACCTCCAACTCAGCTTTTATCTCTTCAATTAACTTAGCAATGTTAAGGTTTTGTGTTTTCGACCACTGAATTATGGCCAAGCGACACTGGCCTAATTTTCTCTCTACGGAATCATCTTCTGAGTTGCTCCATAAATCAGCTATCAAGTCAAATACCTCCTCCTTTTCTCTAAGCCGGTTGTCAAACCTGAACATTCCTTTACGCTTCACTCTGGATCCATTCAGATAGGTAACCACGGGTCGATGGTCAGAGCTTTCGAATCGCAAGTATTCCATGTAACTAGATGGGAACAGCTCCATCCATGAATTATTAATGAAAGAACGATCCAATATTACGTGAATTAAGTGATCATATCTCATGCCTCGCCAAGACAACGGGTTCCCTATATGATTTAAGTCCCAAAGTCCATTTTGTGCAACAAAGCTCTTGAACTCTACAAACGAACCTTCATATCTTTGTGGTCCTCTTCTTTTTTCCTCATGATATAAGATGTCATTGAAGTCCCCTATCAACATCCATGCCTCCTCTCTATCTACTGCTAGGTTCGAAATTTCATTCCATACTTCCTTTCAATTCTGCTGGCTTGGTGCCCCATACACACATGCCAGGTAACCGATCTGTCCTTGAACCTCCAAACGTGTATCAATATAGTTTGTTGATGAACTAATAACTTCTAGCTGAATATCTTGCATCCAAAACAATGCCAACCCTCCACTAAGCCCAAACGGTGGTACCGTGAAGCTTTTATCATAACTGAGTAGAGTTTTTATTTGGTTGACATAACCATCCTGATTTTTCGTCTCCATGAGAAACATTATATCCGGGAAGAGTTTAAATCTCAATTCCCTTAGGCGTTGAACTGTCCGAGTGTTCCTCAATCCCTGATAATTCCAACTGGTTGTAATCATTCAGCCGTGGATGGTTTTTTGGGAACCATCGAAATCCTTACAATTGAAGATGAAGCTTTATTTGGCAAAGCAGTTTTTCTTGAAACATTGTTGACCCCATACTGGGGTAAAGACTCCTCATGGAGAGGAACATAGAATAAAGATTGAACAGTCGATGAATAATTTGAAATACGAGCTCTTTTCTTGGAAGCAAACTTGTTTTTATCGGTTACATCTCATTGGTTCCCCAAGGTAATTGATCCTTTTCTCCTAGGTGGGAGTTTGCGAGTCACCTTTCTAGATGGACCCGCTTTTCGAACATGGAACGTCGAGGAAACATGTCTCTCCTCACTCAACGAGATTGCTTGGATATCCTTATCTTCAGAGGAGACTGTAGCTCTGACTCTCTGTCTAGTTGCCCTGCTCAATAATCCCGTTTTAAATGTGTTTCCATCCACATGAATTTCTCCTTCTTCCTTATCATAAGCGACAACAACATCTTGCAGGACCTTTTCACCACTGCTTCCAGTATCTGATTCTACCACTTTCCCAGATTGAAGTACCTTTGTATGAGGAAAACCTTTAGGTGATATTCGTTGCAATGCTGAAGTCCTTTGAGCTGAGCTTTGATGTTGGAGGGGTGATTGATCCTTAGCTGTCGACATATATTCTGCTCCTCCCTTGTTATGATTCTCAGAATTTTTTTCTTTGGTCGGTTACTTTACAACTTGTCTGTACTCGTACCTCTGATGAGATGATTGTGTAAAATCTCTGCGATTTGAAATGTTGTCATATTTTTCACTTCCTTTGTCCGACGCAGTGAACTTAAA
Organism: Orychophragmus violaceus; assembly: GCA_030180135.1. Taxonomy (NCBI): domain Eukaryota; kingdom Viridiplantae; phylum Streptophyta; class Magnoliopsida; order Brassicales; family Brassicaceae; genus Orychophragmus; species Orychophragmus violaceus. The sequence continues at coordinate 72,198,668 of CM058230.1, read as the reverse complement.
CGGTTTGTCCCTCCCGTATGCATTGTAGTATGAGTTATTGAACTCATAATGTCGTATGGGTGGTGTTGGGGGTGATATTTGATGCCTTAAAGAAGAAATCGGGGAAGGACTTCTTTTCTTTCAATTGCTCTCTTCCTGAGTCCGCATGATTCTACTCTTGTTATACTCCCTTCGATTATCGTGTCGAAGTTTATCAAATTCAATTCGATTCATTGTATTGAATTGAGAGATTCCCAGATGTTTTTGATCATGGTTCTTTGTGCCAGCTTTTGGACAATTTTTCTCTTCATGATCCAACAGTAAACATAGAAAACAATGTTTCTCTAGTTTATCATATTCAAACTCAAACGTTTCCTCCTCTCCCGTCGGAAATGTAAACAATTTCTTCATAATTAGTGGTTTTAGGGCATTGACCTGAATAAGAACTTGTCCTCCCTTTGAATCAGAAGCCTCAAACTTGCCAAGCTGTTGACCAATAGCCTTAAGCACATCTCCTTTCCAGTAGTGTAGAGGCAGATCATGAATAGTGATCCAGAATGGTATCAGACAAGGGAATGAGTCTTAGATAACCGGCTCCAACCGTTGAATCTAAGACTCTATTTATGTCATATTCAGATTTAAATTTGAACATAAAACGTTCTCGCCATAATTTCTTCGCTTCTAATCTTCCCCGTAAACCCCAAACCTGAGGCATAAAATTAATGACAGATCTTGGGCATTGGATTTCTGGATTCAAAACCCTGCCGATCAGTGTTAGCTTGTTTTGCTCGATTAGATCTGTGTTATCCACAGAGGGTAGCTTGATTGGGTTCTCCCGTGTCCATCGGTTTGATCCAATTACAACTTTTCCTTTTTCATCTCTTGTGTAGCGATGAGCCATCTTGTAGAGATGACCCTTTCCGTGGCTCCAAAGTTACTAAGAAAACCTTTTAAAACGTGGATTGGATACCTCAGTAAAAGAAAAGAAAAGATAACGGCTGCATACAACAGTAGGGATTGTGAGAGAGAGGATCCGGTATCGAGCTCACCAGAGATCAATGAGAATGGAGGAATCGCCTTTGGATTGCCTTAGGGTTTTGCGTCGCCATATATCAGCAGATAGAATTCAGTCAATTCATTCAATGGTTTTTCAGTGCGTTAAGCTCAAGCAATCTGAGCAAAAACCATTTGATTAATAATATAAGTGTTTTAAGTTTTATAACTACTAGTGTCTGTCTCGCCTGAGCGCAGATATTTTAATTATAAATCCAAATTTTATAATATATATTTATTTTATTTGTGTAGATTTTTTTTATGTTATGGTGTAAAGATTTGATTTTTTTTTTTAGGATGTATTTGGTTTTTCTGTTTTTGGTTTCGACTATAAATACGGTTTTATCAGTTTGATATTATAATATTTGGTTTAGTTTTGATTTTAAAATATTATGGTTTAGATACTTAATTTATTTTTATTATTTTTGCTTTGAACTTCATTTTTTTGTTTATTAAGATATTCATAGTTTAGTTTTTAGTCAATTGGGTTTTATTTTTAAATTTATAATTAAGATTTTAAATTTTATTATTTGAATCAAAATTATTTTATAGAACTATACTATATAATTTTGTTTATTTATTGTAGAATTAATCTTTTACTAGTGTCAGGCCCGTGCGTATGCACGGGCTACTTTTGTGATTTAAAAAATTTGTGGGTTAATGTGATATTTGAAGTTTAATTAACCATATGTAGGAAACAATATATGTATCTTAAATAAATAGTTCTGAGATTGGTGTTATGAATTAAATGTGATAGTGGATTGAACGGAGAAAAAAAAAATTAAGGAAGCTTTTAATTAGAAAAAAAAAATTGGTACGGTGTTCAGCTCATCCCCTCCACCTCGATGAAATCGATGCCCCTAATCATCCGGATTTTGAAGACACAAAATCGTCCAATTCCAATTCAATTTATCTTTCATATTTCTGTTGCTCAAACCCGAGTCGTTTGTTTTCTTAGCGAGATGTTTCTTGTTCAGAAAAGGTAAGTGGGAATTGATGTACGGTCATATGAAGATCATTTCATTTCTTGTGCAGTATCTATTTTGTTATTCTGATTCTTAACAAAACTAATTATACCAGGACATAAAATAACTCTCGAGATCAGAAATTTTGGAGTCCTAGCCGATCGACTCTGTTTCTTGATGGGTGGCCCGTAACAGGTTAAGTAGGTGTCTAAAACCTCATCTTGATACTTAAAATTTTCCTAAAGTCGTTTGATGGTTGGTGTTTGGTGCTTGTCCACTTTATTACCGATCGCACTTGTTTCAAAAAATAGTTGTTTTGGTCGAAAGTTCCATTCATATAAAAGTTGTGGGGAACAATAAATATTTGGTTTACAATTAAGATGTGGGAATGAAAATGGTAATTGGTTTAAACGTCTGAATTACAATGATCTGTATAACCCCTGATCTCATTATGACATGTTTGGTGTGTAAGACATATGGTTAGCGACTCTTGTTGGGGCTTTGAAAATTTTATGGGAATGGAGAGTCTGTAATTTGAACACAACCTGATTAACTTGGATGAATTGAAAAACCACAACCAAAGCCATGTTTCATTTTAATTATTCTAAAGGGTGTGGACGTCTATACTGATAACCAAGCGTTATCGGACTAAATTTATAACATGTGATGATGCCAGGATATAAGTAAACATATATAAGGTTTCTGACATTTATTGCTTACCTATTTAATAATAACCAGTGTTATTCAGTTCCAGATTTCATTATTCACCACCAGCTTGGATGAAGGCAAAGAACATTTGGAACTTAGGATAATGCAATAAAGATGTGTTCGTGTGGCCATGATCAAATTTTACAGAACATAATCTACCATTGTTCGTGGGATAGCAGCTTACATATAGGTGTGAATCATAATTCGGCAACAGTTGAAAGAAACAAATAATTCAGTGGTAATGAGGTTGTTTTCAATTGAGTGGAAACATACATTACTGTTTTTTTGAGTGCAGATTGTTTACTTTCTTAGTAAAATTTCAGGTCAGTATCAAAATGAGTTTGAGATCCTTATAGATTTCAAATATGGTCAATGGTAATGGAAATCTACATGGCTTTTCAAACCGAGGTATGTTAAAGAAAACACATAGTATGACACAATACTCTAACATGAAGTGATGAGGGGTAGTATATCCAAAGGATTATATATTGAAACAAACTTTTTATGGATAGCTTGAATGCTAAAACTTTTGGTATCTGGTTGCAGATTTTTATTTACACTCCAAGCACAAACAAAGGCTGTGAAATTTTGGAAACTTTAAAGACTACTACCGGTTGTCCATGACTTAAACCGAGTAAATGGTGAGCTAACGGAAACCTTGATTGATCATGTGACTGTGGATATATGTTGACCCTAATTATATATTTTACCTAATGGTGTTGTGTTAGTTTATCACATGGTGTTGTGTTCATGTTTGGTTTAAAAATTATCTTCTGTTCAATGACTCTAAACCTCAGTCATATTTGCAAACATGTTTCAGGAATAAAGAATCATCGGATTGTGTTCCTGTAAGATTAAGAGTCTTGATAACTTTTCTTCCAAAAGACCAAGGAGAGGCAAGCAGAGGGCTCTCAGGCAGGTTAAAAATATCCAAAAATGTTTTAGTTAATCAACCTAAATGCTAATCTCATTAAATTAGCTTTTAAATTTCTTTATCAGGTGTTTGTGGAAGGAAACAATCTTTCAGCACAAGGGTTTGGCTTGAAACAAAGGTGTTTCTATCTGTTACCATATGGACAATGTGATGTACAACACCAAAAAAAAGGAGTTAGTGATATTATGGTAAGGAATGTTAGTTTATTTGACATCCGCTACTATATCTTTGTATATTATTCCAAAGAAAAATGATGTGTGCATTTATATTAATACAGTTCTACTTGACTTATTTTCATTTCTGGGAAGTTTTTCACTACATTTAAGTTTCTGTTAAACATGTTTCAGGTGGACAGAGCACATGAGAGTACAATCAAATACGACATATCAGTTGGCTGAAAGGAGCAGAGGAAACAACTCCACAAGTAAACATTGAAACTGTGAGTCTTCGGTCTTCAATAAACTAAAACTAATTGTTAGGTGTTCTGAACAATTATATATATACCAGATTAGTCTTAGTTTGTGGATCAGTATAAATAAGTAGTAGCATGTAGAAATCAGAGCTTTTAGGTAGTACCCTTAATAGCATAAAAATTATGTTTTTAAATGAGGATAACCCAAATACGACAGTAATATATAACATAATATGATCAAAATACATGGTTAAAAGTTGATGGATGCAAATATGTTCCTAATAAATCCCAGTGAAAATTTACAGAATTTGTCTAAAAGATTAATGGATAACTCAAGTGTAACTGTGGATCCTGAATTACGCCTAAGCCTTTAAGCTTCCATCATCAGTACCTTTGAATATAAGAAAAGGAGATTAGTAAGGTTTAAAACAGCACTTGCTTTATGAATTTCTGTACATATTACCTTCTGTTATATTAGATGAGGAGGGACATAACTCATATGTCTTGGAATATTTCTTTGTATACAACATTTGATGTTGTATTCACCCTATCACTATTCTCATCAGTGATTAGAATCTTCAGTCCCCTCCTACTTTTCACTCTAGATACTGCCACATATAACTGACCATGAGCAAATACGGGTCTTGGTAAGTATACCCCGACATGGGATAAACTCTGTCCTTGGCTCTTGTTGATGGTCATTCCGAAGCAAGGTGATATGGAAAATTGCCTTCGCTGAAACCGGAAAGGTAATCTAGTATCCATCGGTGTTAGAAGCATTCTTGGAAGGTAGACTTTGTTTCCAATATTATTCCCGGTTAGAATTTTGGCTTCTAAGATATCTTCTCCGAGCTGTGTAATCTGCAACCTCGTACCGTTACATAGACCATATTTCTGATCGAGGTTACGCAGCAGCATTACTGGAACACCCTTCTTTACTTGTAGCAGATGGTTAGGCATTCCGGAGGTCTTTATTGAGTTTAGAAATTTAGATGATATTCCCTTGTCTCGAGCACCAGAAGTATCTGAGTTGCATATTTTATCAACACTGTAGTACTTCTCGCATTCTCCCGGTAGGAGATTCATAATGTAACTGTTCACCTCATCAACCACATCATTGGTTGGACAAAGTATAGCCCGTTCCTTGAAATAATCTACATTCCCCAGGTTCTGAAGCAGCAACGGGTATGTACTTTGTGCGATTGAGTTGATTGGATCCAGGGAGTCTTTGAGCAGCAAGTCTTCTGGTATATCTATCACTGCCTCACCATCATTTGGTTCACAAAGTTTCCCATCCCCAAGCTTTAGTATCCACTCAGAAAACTCTTTAATGAGATCAGCTTCTAAGGGATCAGATTCAACAGTGAGTCGCATGTTCTTTGTCAATCTATGGACTTCGCAGGAATTCCAAAGAGGCGAAGAAGATAGAGAAGCTTTAACAATCTGTTCACGGCTCCCTTTAGGTATAACAGGAAGAATCTGGCGGAAATCACCTCCAAAGACTATAGTTTTCCCGCCGAAAGGTTTTGTGCTGTTCAAAACGTCTTTCAGCGATCGATCTAAAGCTTCAAAACAATGCTTATGTAACATTGGAGCTTCATCCCAAATAATCAATTTTGCTTCTTCTAACAACCCAGCAAGGTCGCTATTAGGAGTTATGGTGCAAGTAGAACTCTCGTGGACTTCTATTGGGATTGAAAATCGAGAATGAGTTGTTCGGCCTCCTTGTAATAACAATGCAGCCATTGCACTGGATGCTACGTTTATGATTATTTCTCCTTTTGAACGAATGTAGGTTGAAAGGGTTTTCCACAGAAACGTTTTACCCGTACCTCCGAATCCGTAGACAAAAAAAACTCCTCCAGCCTTTGAATCCACCTTACACACAACACGCTCAAATATTTCCTTCTGCTCAGTGGTTAGCATAGGCATCAAACTGATATACTCTTCTTGACATGCCTGCCTGTCATAACATAACTCGTCGGCTATTAGCCGGTTAACCAAATCAGGAACGTTGTTGTTGATAGGAGTTGGCATAGCAGGATAATTTGCTAATGAACCACCGTTAGATTGTAGAATCTTATCTATTTCCAACAACGTTTGATTCTTAATTTGCTCCTCTGACATCATATAATCTGAAAGTAAATGTATAAATATTAGATTTGGTAAAGGGTTTTATAATTCAGTGAGCTATAAAGATAGAATAAGAACCTGGTTGCTGGTGGATCCTACGCTGCATAAGTAGAATATCCTCGGAGAGCAAATGCCATGTTTGTAACCAAACGTGGTACGGTGTTGATAGACTTTCTGAACTTAAAAGTGTGGTAAAAAGTCTTCTCATATGTTCTGCTGAACCCCATTGACTTGCCTCAATTATTGCATTGATATAAGGCTTGTCATCATCGAGGAGGCCTAGAGCAAAACATGCTTCTTGGTTGGTCTTGTACACAATCCCTTTCACTGTTTTTATCTCATCGAAATTTCTAACTCCCTTCACTATGTTTAAAAGCATCCTCAAGTAGAACCTGTCACCAGATGCAGGAGATGCAAAATGTAATCGCCCAAATGATCCTTTCCTCTTTCTTTGACGCAGTGTCCACTCCATAGGAGACTTTTTCCATGCAAAGGCCGAAGGAAATTCAGCAAACGTAAGTTTCTGAGCTTCTTTGAATTTCGTGTTAGCTTTAAACCACTCCAATAGTTGTGATGTTTGATTGCCTTCTTTTGTAAGAACATCTTCCAGCTTCATCATAAGTTACAGTGTGCTCCCCTTCTAGATGATAATTCAATCTTTGAATCGAACAACTGCTATAATGAATTTCAAAACCATATATTCTCCAGGCAGCTTCACAGGGAGCAATGTACCTGAGAAGAAAGTTTTAGATAATTAGAAGTGTCCACAGGTTAGAATTCGTGTCTAAGATGTTATTAAAACTAAGTTACCGAAAATCATAAAACCGCTTTATCTCGTCTACAATGGGATCAGCGAGCAGTTCAGATGATGACGGAACTGAAGATGAGGTTCCTCGCTGACGGGATTGGGCGTGATAGTAGCTGTGACACGATCATTTCCCTTGTTGATGTATTTGAATAGATATTTTATCGCCTTGGTCTGATTGCACCATTCGACATTGATATGAGCTTGATACTTTAGAAGAAGTTGTGAGTTGTAAGGAATGACAAAACGGTTGTCAAGCAATACTCCGTTTTTCGAAACAGAATTACCATCATCTCTTCTTCTATAGACCGGAAAAACTTCTTTGTTAATGCAAGTGCTGGGGTTGTATTCTTTAGGAATCTTTTTAGTACATCTCCCCCTATCCATACATGGAGAATCTCGGTTTGCTAATCCACATGGTCCATGGATCATGAATTCTTTCACCACATGATAAAGAATTGGGCTGGTGGTTGGATCGGGAATCTCTGAAGATATAAAACCATCAATCGATGTGGTGGTCTTGAATTTAGCTCGTTTCTCTAAAAAAAGAAGAATATGAGCATGGGGAAGTCCTCTTTTCTGAAACTCTATGGAATATATCACTGCATAGAAATAAAGGCAGGGAAACAGGTTATTACCAGGAAAAATTTAGTCACTAAACTTGAGAAACATATGTAATTTTGAACTATTAACCTGCCGCTGAAGGACCGAACACTTTATTCTTCTTTAGATCTTCAATCAGATTGTCTAGTTTCATCTTAAACACCCTTGTCACAACATCAGCCCTATCTGTGGCAAGGTGACCTTTTGTTGCTAAAAGTCTTGTAATTTCTGGCCATTTCGGGTTACACGTGAAGGTGATAAACAAATCCGGATATCCGATGTGTTGACAAACTGACATTGCATCCTTATATTTCTCTTTCATATAACGCGCTCCACCGATAAAGGTAGAGGGTAGAACAATTCGCTGGCCAACCTTTGTGGGTCTCTTGATAGGTGTAGTTTTATCCCTATTCTACTGCAAGTGCACAGTTAATGCAATCGTAGTATATTAGGTATCGAATCCCACAAGGACTCTCAGTCACACAATAGATTATTAGTAGTTCAGATTCAATTAAGCGAAGCAGGTGTGAAAACAGTAAATGAAATAGCGAACGAATAAAGTGAGTTTGTAAGCAAGAAGGCGAAGCGTTAGGTTTCAGGAGTTCTCAGGAAATCAGGAACGCAGGCAATCAATCTATCTAGATCTAATCAATAACTGTTCTAGAACTCAAACACGGATATAGAATTAACCAAATTCATTTGCGATAATTCTCTAAGTCTAAGTGCAGCAAACCAAACTTTCGTTTGCGAGAACTAACAGATTAAACCAGCTTTAATTCCAAGTTTGATATGTTCACAATTAACCTAAACCAAACTTCCGTTTGCGAATAGTTTAATTGCTTATCTAGGTTCTTTCTAGCTAAATTAATCAACTTCCACTGCATTAATCAACCTAACATCATAATTCTGATTAGCTACTTCAGATTAAGCATTGAGAACAACTTAGATAAAGAACTAGCAGATATGAATCTCTACAGATTAATTTAAACTATAGTTCTCTGAAATCCTTAATGAGAATCCTTCAACCTAACAGGTAAACTACTCAGACATATTCATCGAGACAGAAAATATCATAAGTAGAAAACCAAATATCATATAATCAAATAAGAACTGGGGTTCAAAATCAAGTCTCTTTCGAGATCAGGATCAGCCCCTCAACTTTCTCTGAGTAAAACTTAACGTAAGAAAAGCTTAGCCTAACAAGTGGCTGTAAAACCTAATTATAATCCTAAAACACGTTTTGGGGCTTCTTTGTGAATATCATAAACTTCTGGGCAGAACTGCAATTTCATTATTCTTCATTAAACCGTCGTTTGGCCCATCTCGCTGGTGCAACGATCGATGCCACAAGTGTGTCGATCGTTGCGGCTCTGAAATATTGACAGTGAAGTCTATTCTCTCGGCCAAATACTCTAATTAGCTCCAGAAAGTGCCATAATCACCAAATATGCTCCAAATGTGCTTGTACCTAATAAACACCTGAAAAGACTCTAAAACATAGTAAAAGACTCGATAAATAACACATATACCATGGTTAAAAACCCTAAAATCCATGATATATCATCTCTCAGATGTGCTTTTTCCAACAGCTGCTGAAACATTCGTATATTTATCGGCCCGCAATGTTTTTGGTTATGCTTCAGATAGCCTATTCTTTCAGCCTCTATCATTGTCAAGCCGTCAACCATAAACTGCTGCAAAAGTTTTCCAGAGCTGAACAAAATTGTCGGATGCTTTCGACGTTCCATTAGTGTGAAAGCAAAAAACTCCCTCATACTAACTCTTGTGCGTGGATTTTTTTGAACACGTAGTAGTCTTTTTCAGCTGTAAATCGATGTGATAACCATCTTCTCCATGTGGAAATAAAAGCGGATATTGCAATGGTAGATATGCAGCATGAAGTTCACTAATTCTATGTAGCTTGTGGTCCATTGTTTCCAAAACAATATCTCTTGGCTTTATGTCGATATCAAAATCCCCGTCAAATAAAGCAGCTACTTCTGATGTGGTGGGAAGATTGTAAGTATTCACCACCAATTGTTCGTCTTGAAATCAACTTTATATGAACATTAGACGCAGGAGCATGTTCAAAGCAGTCTTTAGCCCTTCTAAAAATCTTCGAGTATGGATTCAATTCATCCAACATTATTTTGATATCTTCCACAATATCTTCTCTCAAAGTTTTTGAATCCGGTAGTTGAGCTGATCTCTTTGAGCTGCAAGCGATATAAGTGTAGGAACAATGTAAGAAACTATAAGGTTATTAAAAAACAGAAGCATTAGTCTAATAAAAAGATGATTGATTAATATTAGATACCTGAAAGCCTTTATTCGGTTCTGGTTCTCATTCCCCGTGTCATGTATGTATAATTGATTGAACTGAGGAGGCTTTCCAGGAGGAGGACGCAAGCTGCCAATCCTATGAGAATTTTTCCCTTTCAGTCGGAAAACATTTGGTCCGCGTCCTCTGTATACTGAATGGTCTATTGTTCCACCCATAGATGTGAATGCGAACAATGAGTTGTAAGGCCTGATATTCTCCATAAAATTTTTGCTTCTGCTATCACCTTTGAATATCAGTTCCTCTAGTTCCTTAGGAGGTCTGGGTGGAGGTGGAAGATCAATCTTTCCATGCATACAACAGAGTGAAAACTTAGGAGGTCCTTTTTTGCTCCTTTTCCCAACTCTCTCGCTATACCATAGTAGAGCTCCGCAATGCTCACATTCATAGATGGCATCACCAAGGTCCTCGTACACTATTCAAGAGAGTGAAGAATTAATAACTTTTACAGATATTGTAAACTTTAAAATGATTAATACCTTATGGGTTATAAAGGAGATCTATGGGACGTGATGATGAGGGATTATTCTTGCTTGTGGCAGAGGTTGAAGTGGGGTTATAACTGCTGTTGAAATTAAGTGACGTCTTTCCATCACTTGTACCAGAGATTTTTATAGAAGGACCAGCTGAGTTAAAGGATTTAAGATGGTAATTATATCACTTGGTTTATAATGTTAAAAATCATTTTTGATGGGTGACATTCTTACATGATGTTCCGCAAACTGCTTTATCTCTCTTGTCTCTCATGATACGCATACGCTTGAGTCTTGGAGATTCCAAATCTGCAAATATAATTCAGAGTATGTCAGATATGATAATAAGATATTAAGTTGGTAAAATATGTAATACATTAAACAATACTCTAACCATTTGTTATATCTGTCAAAACATTTGATGTAACTTGATTTGACAGGTTTGAGGATATGCTGCTGGGTCCAGTTTGTGGTGGAATGCTTGGTGTAGAAGATGAAGAATCTGTAAGTAAATCAGTGTCAAATATGAGACATTGCACTTATGGATTAGAAATATGAACCATAAGATATGGATTAGAAAATATGATGAATATACTTAATAGTACGGTATCTGAGATTTGACCTGTGTGGTGTATTAAGGCAATGATGTTATATAAGTGTTAGATATATCCAGGTATAAGATTTGAATTAACAATTTTTGACAGCAGGTTATGTTCTGAATATGGAATGACTAAAGAAATTTTAAATCAAGCCTAACTGACTCGCATATATGGAAATGGATATAAGAGAAGATAGAGACACATATGAGGTATGGAATTCTAAACGCGTGTGTGCTTATGCTATGGGATGAGGGATTAAGCAAAGGTATTTTATTAGAATGGTATGTTGTTGAACAGAATAATCAGCTTAGAAGATATATGAATCATAGGACATATAATGACTGGATCAATAAATCTGTTTGTTGCTGTGATATTCTAGCTATTTGATTTAAACTTGTGTTTCATGTTATAATCATTAGTATTTTCCAGTATTATTTGGTGGTTAAGTAATCTGCTTATAGTGACACTAAGTACATGTTTGATAGGAAACAATAATTACCTATACCATCATAACTTCGATACTTTCTCTTCTTTGAAAGAATGGCCATTCTTTCCATCCTTTTAGTCTTTACCGCTGGTATTTCCATCTGTCGAAAATGTAGCTAATCGTTAGAGTTTTGTTAGAATAAAACAGAGATTTAGAAACTGAGGAACATTATGGTGAAGGGGGCTAAGTACAATCTGGTTATGAATTGAATAAGTTATAACTGTTGGATTGTTACCGTGATAGCTAGGGGATGATTTCAATCAGAAACTTTGTTTTTCTCTGTTCTTCTTACGTCCATATCTGCAGTTTTTATAGATCACAAATTTAGTAATTGCTATGTTGTCACAGGAACAACCAAATGGAGAGATAAGGCAAAAAACAGGGCTTGATGAGGACATGAAACAACCTAGAAATGAGATGGAGGAAGAGCCATGGAGTAAAAAAATTCAATAGTTGCTTAGTTCAAGATATTTAGTGAAGATGAGATAACTGCTCCATCGAAATTTTTTGGGTTTTACCGTTGGAGAAGTCCAAAAAATTCAAATGTACGACAAAATAACTGATGCCTCCAAAAGCTATTAGAAATAAATTATTGGATTTTGGTTGGTCTACGTATAGAAGGTTTTGTATATTTTGTTCTAACACGTTTTTATATAAGATATAGTTAGTACATTTGTATACCCTCTTGTACATTGTTTTAACTATCTGTAAATATATAATTCTGATTATTCAATCACAGATCAATTTATATAGTCCCATTATAACTCTAACAACGTCTACATAATCAAACGTAGCTAGTCTGAAGTATTGTGTTTGTATAAACTTAATTGTTTTCAAAAATCTGAATTGAAGTAATGGTAGAATAAAAATGAAACAACTAAAAACATCATAACAATGTACTGAGCTTTTATAAGTGAAAAGGAAAAGTGGTAAAAACATAGAAACCAGAGTTAAGAACCTAAAAACATAAGTAGTAATCTAAATAACCTAATACATTTATCATTGTTTTAGACCTAGTAGCATAACTTTAAAAAAACGATAAAGCTTAAAAATGAGGAAGATGGACAACACTGCTTTCTTAGTTGCTTCCACGTTCAATCACTTTTTCTCCTTCTTGACAGTGTACGTTAACTTAGGTTTTGTTGAGGAACGTTGGTACACTTCATCCGTAGAATGGCGCAAAGACCTTTTGGAAGTTGGAGTAGGAATATTGACTTCTGCAGCTGAACCATCCAAGTTTTCTACCTCCGAGGACATAATGGAAGACTGTAAATGTAAAAGTCACATTTCAGTTTTTATCTATTGAGTATGAGATGAGGTCTGGTCATACCTGAGCGGCTCCCTCGAGTGATGATCCCGAAAGCGTTATGGATTTATGTTCTTCAACTTTCTGAAAAATATAAGATTCAAAGCAGGTAAAAGAGAGAGAGAGATGATAACAATGCATTTACAATTTATACTTCAAATGAATGATTATATGACTTTTCTTGTTATTTTAAAGAATATGTTATCAATTAATTTAGAGACATGCGATTCATTTGAAGATACCTGATTTGTGGTTTCTGCTGAAGGTGCAAGAGATGGACTCATTTCTTGTTCAACACCAGTCTGAAAGAAAAGATTGTTTGGAGAAACAATCAACTATTTGATGAAATAATTTGAAACAAAGTGTGAGATGTGTTAATGAAGTTTAAGAATGAAAGATATTGATAAGATGATGATTGAGACGGAAAATACTGAACTCCAAAAGATTGTGGCTGACAAATAGGTAAGTATGAAATTGAAAAAAACTAACCAGAGTCTTCAAACAATCAGAGAACGATTGAATTACATCATGGCCATCTGTGAGACTCACAACTCTGTAGGTTGTAGATGAATTGAATTTTTCAGACCTTGTAACCCGGATCTTGAAAACAAATTGCCGACCATTTAGATCGAGCAACTCATGAGGAGTCTGGCCGGATCTGTTAAACTGCGTAATTAAACAGAGTAAACCATAAATATGTAGTATCGATCATTAAAAACATGTATCACAGCAAACAGTGTTGTTAAAGAAACATTTTCATAATTTTGGTTGATAGATAAGAAAATGATGAGAAGGTACCTGGGCATGTTCCTCAAGCAGAAGATATGTGGATTTTTTTATGAGTGGAATAACAACATCATCGAAGGAAATAAACGTTGTGGTTCCAGTGTGATCCATAACTCGAAACTTTAACTTAAACCTATATTGAAATAGAAAAGGTGGTGCATCAATAATATGGGAAAAAATTAAGCATATGACTTAGTTGAATATTTAAAATATCAGAATACCACCTGGTTTGCGTTGTAGTGATTGCTTTTGGGCATTTCTCACATGAATACTTGTCAGGTTCCCTCTTTTCGGTGATTGGGTTGAAGTAAGGGGTGACAGTTTTGAAACAGGTAGAACACCTGGTAAAGAACCATGAATTTCCAGTGCCTAATGAAACAATTGTTGCCTCAACAAAAAAATGATTAGGAACAATACATGAAACTGTTTAATAAGTTGAAGGGTATTATTAAAAAATATATTTATACCTGGTTAACACCACTGAGTTCAGAAATTGTTTTCATTTCGGAAATGGCAAAAGAATTCTTAGCCACGCCACCAGAGAATGATGAATCAACAGGTAGGATAGCCATGGACATATCCGTCTCTCCTTTGCAAAGTCTATAAGACCAAAATTATATTTTAAAAATAAGAAAAAATTGAATCAAGATGGTTTGCTAATGACTGGACTATGTATGTCACTTACATGTCTGTGATCTTAGCAATCTCGGGTTGAGAGGTATTGATAAAAACTTTTGTTGCAAACTTTGAACTTTGGGCATTTCCTCTTCCTTGAAAAAGTTAAAACTAAGATTGGTAAGATACTGAACTTGGAACATTACTGCTGATAATATAAATGTTATCAGATTAATTTATAAATTGTAATGAAGTAAATGAAACTGGATGCTTACCATTATAGTGGCTTGTCTTCATCAAGCTTCCTAGAAAAACGACTGGGCCAGATTTTTGGTTCTTCACATCAGTGTAAACAGTTTCTCCTATATTACCCCATAGTGCAATATCAAGAGTTAAATCCATGCGTATAAAAATGTGATTTAAAATTAAGATTACATAATCAAAAGTTAGTAAAAAATATAAGTGATAAGAGTAATAACCCCAGATCCTTAAGCTGAGGGTTCAGCAATTTGGTTTTACCATCAGCAGTGGAGACCTCCTTGATTTCATTCATCGCCACAACCTCACCAAAAATGTCTGAAAAAGGTTGAACAAATAGTTGGTCAGAATGGTTTTTTACAATAAAGGTTAAATTAAGAAAGGGTTATAAACTGACCAACAAAAACACTGTCATCAGTGTTCCTTGCAACTATCTCAGGAAAAGGATAGAAATTATAACGAAAATCTGTATTTGGCAAATTTCCACAAGGCTTGATGACTGTGTAGAATATGAAATTGATCTTGTAAGGATGGGAAGAGCTTCGAAATTGTCCAAGATTGGGGCCTAAATCGAAGTTCATAAGGACACATCAAGCATCTTCTTGTATCTTATCCTTGAATCTTTCCATTAATGTTGGTTTGATGGATGCTTGAATCCTATCTCCCTGTTAGAGAATGAGACAAAGTAAATTAATTTCAGATTAAAAATGACATTGTGAAATGGTGAACTAACAAAGTCGCATAACAGATGAAAGTAGAGGATTTAAAAAAACAAACACAGGTGAAAGGAAAAGTTGAATAATAGTGAGAAAAACATGGAGATAGACATATATATGGTGGGTTAAATCGGTGAGCGGATGGAGAATTGGGTTAAAGGGCAACATTGAATGAGATTTTTGATTGATAACAGTAGCTAAATTGGTACCTTAGAATCGATAAGAAGGAGATCAAGTGCAGAGAATTCTGAAGGTTTGTCTTTTTTGGAAAATCCCCATACACGAACGATCCTCACTTCGATTTTGCACACACCAACCGCCGGAGTTAAGCCGGAAATAGGAATAGCCTCAAGCGCCATTTTTGTTCAACCTGATCAGACGATAGAGAGATATTTGGTTGGAGAAGATAGAGACGCAGATGATAAATCGATTTAAAGGAAGAGAGATATTTGTATGGTTTCATCGTTAGGGTGAAATAAGTTGGAGAAGATCGTGGAAGTTATGGAAATCGTGGGTTCGTGCGCTGAAGCTAAAAGAGGATCTTTTAGGGATTCTTCTGGAGAAGAAAAGAGGAAAAAAATGAGCTAAAAAAGAAACGCTAAATATATTAATTGAGGAATAGCTAAATATATTAATTAGCTAAATATATTAATTGAGGAATAAAGAATAAGATGATGAGGAATAAGAACGATGGAAGCGAGTAAACAGGAGAGGAGGACACGTAGAAAAAGTGCCACATGTCAAACATTCAGGGTTGCAGTTATAGGTGAAATTGCTAGTGAATTATAAGTAAACTGATTTGGGGTTATTATGTGAGAGTTTATCATATAGTCTATTTACTTGAAAATAAAAAAATAAAAACTATGCACACATATTTTTTTAATTTTAAACTTTATTTTAAAAAATAAAATTTTATAATTTTATCAATTTTATTATATTCAAACTTTATTATCTTTAGTTTGGTTTTTATTTTAAAACATATTCATTAAAGTTTAGATATTTTGTTTGTCTTTTTGGAAATATCAAAAAAACATGAATTTTTATTTTTATAAATCAAAATTTTGTAAATCTAATATTAATTCATAATAATATTTTAATAAATAATTACAAATATAGTTTATATTTTATAAAATAATTGAAAAATATTTTTGTGATTTGATTGTGAGAAAAAAATAGAAGATATTATAATATATTATGAATTAATTAGTGATAAATTGATATTGACAATTTTATCCTTAATAAAAATCAAAACCTCAATGTCATATATTGTAAATAACACGGTAACTAAATGTTATTTATATATTTTATTTCTATTTTAATATAATAGATGACTTACATTCATATACCTTTCATAATCTAAGTTTGACATTGTAGATTATTTCTGTTTTTTTTTTTTGTAATTAAAACTTTCAACCCAAGAAAAAGAAACATGTAGTTCATTTTACTATTTTGCGTTGACATCATTTTTATTTTGTTATTCATGAAGCAACATATTATTTTTTATAATAAAGGCTGTCAACCAAATTATTCATAAGCAAAGAGAACATGTCTACATGTTCCAGGAAGATGATTTAGCTTTCTAGAATCAATTGAAGCAACGCATAAACGAAGTAATGAGCATGTCCAAGACTTTTCCAAACTAGAATGAGAAATTAAGTGTTGAATAAGTTGTTACTAATTGGCTAACTTCCCTACTACTGATTTATCACAGTGCAACAGTTTAGGGCAGTGTTTTTAAAACCGGATCGATCCGGCGGTCGGACCGGGTTGAACCGCGAATCCGAAACATGTCCAGTTTGGGTTGATTATAAAACCCAATAGTAGTTGAACCGGTTAAAAAATCGGGTTGGATTGCCAAAAAACCGGAAACCGGAGACCCATTAAACCGTATCAAACCGGGTTTTATAAAAAACATTATTTTATATTTTGATAATTACTTTTTCTTTCCTAAACAATCAAATATAATTATATTAATTTTGATGTTTATTAAAAAAAAGATTAAATGTGTTATTATATCCTATCTCTTCTCTCAATTGACGAATAACATAGATAGTAAAAAAATATGCACCTAATAGGCATGATGTGTATCTTGGTGAACAATATGTCTTGAAGATAAATTATCCATTTAAGGTGTTTCAGAACGTCTTTTGGCCTAAGTCTCAACATCTTTAAATATGTCGTAACGTTGTTGATTTAACATTTAAAATTTTGAAGTTTTTTTTCAATAATTGTTACACATGTTTTTAAAAATTATGATTATAAAAGTGTCTTATTTTATAATTTAAAATTAATATCATATATATATATATATATATTATTTTTAAATGATCATCAAACCTGATCGAACCCGTTCAAACCCGGTCTAACCATATTAACCCATGACCCAAAAGCTTTACCGGTTCAATCGCCGATAAAAATATTGGTTTAGGGAAAACAACATTGTTTTTTTTTTTGCTATAAAGGATGACTCGGATCCAACCTAATGGCCTAAATTTTCTATAACAAGTTTATCCCTAATATATATATATATATATATATATATATATATATATATATATATATATATATATATTTTAGTAAAACTGACCCTTAATCGGGGATCGACCGGATTTATAAATGAAATTGAACCGAAGATAAAACCAAACCGAACCATTTGTGATGGGAACCCTAAAT
This sequence comes from Orychophragmus violaceus, assembly GCA_030180135.1. Lineage (NCBI taxonomy): Eukaryota > Viridiplantae > Streptophyta > Magnoliopsida > Brassicales > Brassicaceae > Orychophragmus > Orychophragmus violaceus. The sequence continues at coordinate 72,180,822 of CM058230.1, read as the reverse complement.
CTAAACAGAAAACCAGGTCGAATCGACCGCCGCTTTAGGTATGCCATCAGCTTCCATTTTCCACTACGGCGGTTATGAGAAGCGGCGAGACTTGCGGCTTCAAATGCCCCCCTTCCTAGAGAGCATGAAGAACCGACTTCAGCCTCCATTCCACGACCGGAGAGCATGATCCCTTCTCACCGTCTCCCGACGCTTCCAGCTTCCGCCTCCGGTTCCCACGGACTTAACCGAGAAAGTCCCTCACGAGCAGGAAATCGTGGCGGCCTCCTGTTCCTAGTCCTAAATCGTAGATCTGAGCTTGTCATCACCACCCATCTCCGACACATCCCAAATACGGTCGAGGAATTTCCATGTGAAAGCCGACAAGCGACAAAGCGCCTAGCCACCGTCGAACCTCCCCGCAGTCGAGATGTACTCACCTAGCCCCGTTGTGATTCTCCCCAATAAACAACGACCCCTCCATGTCTCCCGACGACTTCTACTACAATCAAAGATTCTCCACACCGCTGTGGCACACTTTGCACCTTCTCGGACCCCCGCAGTCCTCTAACGGCTCCGGATCTGATGACTTACCGAGAACCTTCACAACGCCGTGATACCGCCTCCGCTCGCCTCGTCGAGAAACTACCAAGCCGCACATTGTTGGATCTGAATAGTAGCCAAGATATCTCCGATTCAACACGCCGGCCACAATTGTGTTGAGCGCGAGACAAAACTACAGTGGGTCTCTCACGACCGCGGCGTCAGACGCCTGAGACCGGAAAGATCTCCGAAAACCTAAATTTTTTTTATCGCGCCGCTAGAGAGAGAAGAGAGAGAAAAGGCCGTTTACAGGCTTTTTGATCTCTAATATTTTTCAAGAAATGTTTTTTTCACTAGTGGGGTGCATCATAGGGTTTGATAACTCTGCTCAATCTAGTAATCTTTAATGAACTGACTCGCTCAATTAAAGGATTCGACGGATTCACTTGAGACCAATTTTTTTTTTTGATGAATCTAATCAAATTAAACACAAGGAATACGGAAAATATCTGTTTTATCTTATTTCAAAGTTGTATATTACAAAAATGTTGGATATGAATTTAACATACTTCCATAAGTTTGGCCTAAATCTGCTCAACTTATCTTATTTATTCAGTCCATTATAAAAGTTTATTAAAAAAATCAACGGTCCATACAAAAGTACAACAATACTTGTTATAAATAGAGAATTTGTTGCACCATTCATGAGAGCTGTATATTCCATAGTAGTTAGTTTGTGACTATTCTAAACGAGTTTGATGTTTATTATAAGTTTTCTATATAATATGATGGTATTTAAGTAGTAATTATTAGATTTAGGGTTTCTCAGACTTCCAGGAAAATCTGGTTCAAGTATTTAAACTTATCATGAAGTCTTATTTCAGACTGTATATGAAGTCTGAAATTTCCCGCCTTTTCGAAAATTTTTACACGAAAACTTTTCAAAAAGGCGGGAAATTTCTGCCTGAAAATTTCAGAATTCCCGCTCAATTCAGAAATTCCTTCTTAAACTGCATATGAAGTCTGATACCGGATATTTTACAATTTTTGATTATTAAAAATTTGGCGGCAAAGTTTCCCTCCAATTCTCTCCTCTTATCTAGACCTAATTTTTTACACACATATAACAGTCAGAAAAAAAAATCTTCACATTCTTCCTTTTTTTACTACCTCTCTTTCTCTCTCTCTTTTGTAAAACCTCTCTAAAATTTCTCATCCAAAAATGTTCTCAAGCTTATTCTCTCATATGAGTTCTTATGTATGTGATTCATAGTTGATTCTCTTTGAGCTGCGAAATAGGTGAGTGGATCGGTTCTGATTTGATGTTTTCAAAGGTTTTTTAACTGAACCAATTGAGACTTTTGACATACACTTTTGGTTATATAATTTGATTTGCTCAAACAATCCTTTATTATCCATTTCTTGGAGACTTGTTCGCTAACTAATGCAAGAGCTCTGTGTTTTTGCTTTTTCAGGTTCTTGGTTTAAGGTTGATCCAGATGACTCTCCAAAGAAGCTGGAGTTGGGGTTTATTATGTGCTAATGGCTCATAAAATTTCACTATTACGAGGAACACGAAGTCTGAGAGTCTAATACCAGACTACAATAGAAGTCTGAGAGTGAAAATTCAACATGAAGTTTTATATTAGACTACTTTTGAAGTCTGAAGTTTGATACTAAATTAGGTATTTTCTCATTTTTGTAGATTTTTACCGGTTATTAGACTTTTTGTTGAACACATTGTATTGTATTAGATTATTGGATGATCAAATCAAAGAAAGAAAGTTCTCCTTATGTACTATGCTTGTAGAAAAATACAAAGTTGTATAAATTTACTTTTGTCTACTCATATAAACAAGGAATTTTGTTCATTGAAAGTATACAATATCAAGAAATGGGTTAGTTTAACCTTGGAAGAAAACATTACTCCTTAGATTACATACACCAACATATGACAAACTAAAATAACCTTAAGTGGTGCTGAATTGGTCGTCAGACCTCTACTGCTGTCTGATTCTTATGAGCTAAAAGTTTATAAAATTAACAAGTCCAAATGTCAAGTTCGTTCTCTCATCATCACATTAGCGATCTTATTGAAAAAAAAATCAGCTTATAAACGCTCTACATGTGGTTGTGTAGCTCATCTTAATCCCAATCTACTTCTTCATTGATACTTTGATATGATTTGGTGTAATCAGTTCAATTATATCAAAGCATTCAATAAACAACCAACATATATAATATGGAGTATGACGTTTACGCATAGATATTCGTTCCATCAGCTCGGATGCTACTAGCTACATTGCCAATATTATTCAAAAATTGATTCAAAAATAATTACCATATATAAAAATGTAAAACTCACACATAAAAAACATAGAAAACTAACACACATTTATAAAAAAATTAAAATCAACCAAATTAATCTCAAATATTCAATAAAATACATTTTAAAAGTTTTTAATATTTCAGACGTCTATAGATGTCTGATTGTAGTGAAACCAGACATCTATGGTAGTCTGAAAAAGAGGGTATTTTTGCAATTGATTTTGAAATGTCACACAGCGGATGCAGTCTGAAATCAACCAGACAGCGTACGCAGTCTGCTTTGAAATTTTTTGAACTTTTTGTCAATGTCTGAGAAAAAAAGGGTTGTTTTGCAATTGAATTTCAATTGTCAGACTTCGGGAGAAGTCTGAAAAAAAGTAGAGGGTAGTTTTGCAATTGATTTTGAAATGTCAGACTTCGCCAAGAAGTTTGATAATTTTCAGACTTCTTATGTTGTCTGACAAGAATTTCAGACAGCGAGGGAAGTCTGATAAAAACATCGCATTTTCGGTTTTTATCCAGCATTGACCAAAATTCGATATTTCAGATGTCTATAGTCATCTGGCAAAAGTTTGGAATTTCAGATGTCTATATCCGTCTGATATTTTTTTCCTTATTTTCAGACAGATTTAGAAGTCTGACGTCTTTTTCGCTTATTCTGGTCAACATCTGAAAATTTGGGTCAATTGCAGTTTCTACCCCCCATTATTTTCAGACATCGGATCCCGTCTGACAAAAATTCAAAAATCGGTCAATTTCTTGCCAGACTACATAAGAAGTCTGACTAAAAAATCAAATTTGAATCAATTGCAAAACTACCCTCTTCTTATTTTGACTTCTTGGTGACGTCAGATAATTTTTTTTTTTCAAAAGAATTTCTCAGACTTCTATGGAAGTCTGTCAATTGAAAGTCAATTGCAAAACTACTCTCTCGTTGACCATAATTTTTCATCAGACTTCATGGGAAGTCTGAAATCGCAAAACAGAATATTGTCAAAAATTACATAAATCTGGGTTTGAACTCATTTTTACTTTCTCCAAACGCTCAAAACTTTTAGTTACGCCAATACCCAACAAACCCAACCATTTTTATGCAAGAATAACCAAAATCGCAAAGATCCAATTTATAAAATTTTGTAGAACGTGAATTAAAGAGCTTTCTGGATGAAATTGGAGAGAAATTAGAAGAATAGTAGGTTGTGAGCTCTAATATGGTGTTTTGATGGTTCGAAATTGGTTGTGTGAGAGATTATGAGCTTAAAATTAGTTGTTAATGGTGGTTGGTGAATTGGAGAAGATGACAGTTTCGTAATTAAATTAGATTTAAAAGGCCTTTTTATCTTTTGGTAAAAATATCAGACTTCATATGAAGTCTGACGATGGTATTATCGTGAATACACAGATTATTAGGGAGATATATTAACGAATGAGGAGAAGGAGAAGGGAAAGGGTATTTTCAGGGTTGACTTCAATTTTAGGGGCATTTTTGCAAACAGCTCATTCTTTTTAAATAAAAAACAAAATTATTATGCACAAATATCAATTTTTACTATTAGTTTCAACATCTTATATATATAATGTTATACTCTTTATATTACTACTATTAATTCTTGGATTTTGGTTTTATAAAAAATAACATATGAAACAGGAGTGAATTGCACTGACTATATCTTTTTATATTTTTCCTTGCAATCTTGTGTCTTTTCAAATCTTTGTTCAATTTTGTATCTTTTTTCGTGGGTCCCGCCTGTCAAAAGACCATTTTGTCCTTCACAAATAGAAAAAAGAGAGAACATGAGCGTGGGTGGATGGGTTGATTCTATTTTATTATTTTTTTTTCTTTTATTTCCCCTTCTTCTTTCTCTTTTTTACTTTTCTATTTTTTTCACCCCACATTTTTTTAACGAAGGATATGTTGAATTGGATGTGGTTTCCGGACATATAGACCGCCTGAATGGAATTAGAACATGTCGACCTATCAGAATTCAAAAAAAAAAAAAATCGGACGTAATACGAAAGTTGCGAATGGATAGTTGAGGCTAGTTGTCCATAAAATCCATCCATGTGGATACTACAATGATCATATCACATGCAAGACCACCTATTGTCCATCATAAACCATCTTGTTAAGCATTTGACCACCTATTGTCCATCATAAAACGTTTACCTATGATAAGCATCATGTTAACAATTGTCCATCATAAGCGTTTCTCATGGTAATCATCTTGTTAAGCATCTTGTCCATCATATGTTAAACTATCTTGTTAAGCATGAGATGTGATCGTCCAACAAATCTTGATCACCTATTGTCCATCATAAACGTTTACCCATGGTAAGCACCTTGTTAACTATTGTCGATCATAAGCGTTCCATGTGGATACTACAATGATCATATCACATGCAAGACCACCTATTGTCCATCATAAACCATCTTGTTAAGCATTTGACCACCTATTGTCCATCATAAAATGTTTACCTATGATAAACATCATGTTAACGATTGTCCATCATAAGCGTTTCTCATGGTAATCATCTTGTTAAGCTTCTTGTCCATCATATGTTAAACTATCTTGTTAAACATGAGATGTAATCGTCCAACAACTCTTGATCACCTATTGTCCATCATAAACGTTTACCCATTGTAAGCATATTGTTAAATATTGTCGATCATAAGTGTTCCATGTGGATACTACAATGATCATATCACATGCAAGACCACCTATTGTCCATCATAAACCATCTTGTTAAGCATTTGACCACATATTGTCCATCATAAAACGTTTACCTATGATAAGCATCATGTTAACAATTGTCCATCATAAGCGTTTCTCATGGTAATCATCTTGTTAGTGTCCACGAATAATCGACTCAACGTACTTTTGTGATGTGGATACTACAATGATTATATCACATGCAAGACCGCCCATTGTCCATCGTAAACCATCTTGTTGAGCATTTGACCACCTATTGTGATCGTCCAACAACTCTTGATCACCTATTGTCCATCATAAAACGTTTACCCATGATAAGCATCTTGTTAATGGATAGTGGTCTACACCTACTCTATGTCCACAAATTCACAATCATGTGAACTCTTAACCAACTTTTGTCCATTAGATCCGCACTTTGTGTCCATCATATGTTAAACCATCTTGTTAAGCATGAGATGTGATCGTCCAACATACTTTGTGTCCATAAATAATCATATGTTAAATCATCTTGTTAAGCATCTTGTCCATCATCATTCATGTTAAACTCATCTTGTTGAGTATCTTGTCCACGAATAATCATATGTTAAACGTTTACCCATGGTAAACATATTTTTGGATTCATCATTCATGTGATCGTCCAACATCATATGTTAAATCATCATGTTAAACATCTTGTCCATCATAAGTATACACGTGGATGGATGTTGTGGACATATACTCTAAACTATCCATTCGCAACTTTCATATTAAGTCCGATTTTTTTTTTTTGAATTCCGATAGATCGTCCCGTTCTAATACCATTCCGACAATCTACAAGTCCGAAAACCTCACCCAATTCATCCTATCTACAATTAAAAAAACTTGGGGTAAAAAATAATACATAAAGTAAGAAAGAGAGTGTAAGAGAAAAGAAAAGAATTAAAAAGAAAATGAAATTCAGATGGATAGTAGATAGATTTATGGATAGTTTATGTAATTAACTATCTATCACAAGAAGACAAAATGTAAGGTTAGAATGGTCTATAACCTGCGCTAAAAGACAAAAAAAGATACAAAAATGCAATTGGATTTTGAAAGATATAACTTTGCTATTACTTTTCAAAAAAAGATACACTGGGTGCAATTAATCCTATAAAACAACTATATATTTCCTAACGACATTACTTTAAATGAATTTTTTTTTAACACTGATTCATTCATTATATGAAAGTCTGAAATCCAGACAGAAAAGAACAAAGCTCTGAAAAACAAAGTAAAGGTCTACCCAAGACAAGCTCAAAATAAGCTGAGCTAAATAAGAGAAGAGGAAAGCTAATTAAAATAAACCAAAAGCTAAGCTGGCCTCAGAAGACGCCAAAGCTCTCCTAAGAAGGGAGAGTGCAAGCTACAAACAGCCAATGGTGGCTTTAGATAGGGGAAAAAACGCAGAAAGTCGTTTATGGGTTAACGATCTTGACATTAGTAAGGTGACAGAGGCAAAATGGCCCTTGACGGGCAATATAGGATTGATACTTGTGGTATCTCGTCACACTCTCAGCGATTAGAGAAGTAGGTGTGTTACCTCCAATGGAGGTGTGACTCAAGCTCCAATTACGGATTTGTGGAAGGAGAAGGAGAATGGCCTTGATCAACTCCCTGCAGTAGTGATCACAGTTAGGGTTCAGGAAAGCTTCTCTGGCCTCTATCAAAGATGCTTCAAAAACCACATGATATTTTCGAAGATTGATCATACAATCAATACCCCAACGAAAACTTTGAAGGGAAGCTTCTAATGGAGTTTGAATGTTAGAGAAGGATCTTCGACTATGGAGTAAGATTTCTCCAGCATGATTCCGAAGAACCCTAGATACTGCACTCTTGAGTAAGGAAGCCGACCAGGAAAAGCCAGTGTTACACTTAAGAGTATCCCGAGCAGGAGGTTCCCAACCATGTTGCAGCACCGTTCGGATGTCCGTGGAGTTGTGGTTTTCTGCAGGGCTGTTAACATGGAATCATAAGTCCACATCTTCAGTATCTTTGTCTAAGATTGAGCGGGGAGATATCTGGCAGCGTTCAAAGAGTAAGTTGTGCCTAACTTTCCAAACATGCCAAAGGATCCATGGGAAAAAAGTTTGATACTGTAATCAGATGAGTTCCATTTGGCAACCGTGATCAAGTGATGTAGGTTCAGAAAGACTGGTTTTGTAGAGAATAGCCAAAGGCATAGGAAGTTGAGACATTTCCCAGACTTCTTTCGCTATGGGACATCTAAACAACACATGATAGATGGTTTTATTAGCCTCTCCGCACCCTAAGCAAGTAGAATCAGAGCCGATACCTCGTGTGTGCAGACGTTCTTTGACATCTAAGGCTCCAGACATAGCCCTACACATGAAATGCTAAATCTTCAGTGATGTTTGAGTTCACCACAAATTGTTCCACAATGCCTTTTCCAGAGGGCTGAGAGAACCGCCATTTGGATCAGTAGACTCTCGGAGTAGTTCTAACACTTTGAACCTGCTTTGAGAAGTGTATTCGCCATTTGTTTTGAAGATCCATTGAGGTGAGTCTGGCCGAGTCGTACAAGCTCTCATTGTTTGTATCAAACGAGAATCTTCAACTTTAAAAGAATTGTTCAGAAGAGGAACATCCCACATATTTGTATTCTTGATCAGAAGATCAGAGATTTTATGTGGCAGGTTTATGGGGTTGGTAGGGTGATATCTGGGACGACGGGGCATTGGATCAGCTATCCAATTTTTTGACCAGACATTAGGCTCTCGTCCATCTCCTCCCATTTTTATCGGACCTCTTTGGAGACGCTCTCTACCATGTATAATGCTTCACCAAGCATAAGATGGACGTGTGCCCACACCACATTCTAGGAAGGATTTATCGTGGAAGTATCTGCTTTTGATAACACGCGTTAGCAGTGAGTCTGGTCTAGATAAATCCTCCAGGCCTGTTTACCAAGAAGGGATTGGTTGGTACGTTCTATGTCGTGGAAACCCAAACCACCTTCTTGTTTTATTTTACAGAGTTTTTTCCATGAAAGCCAGGGAATATTGCGACGATTGTTTCCACTACTCCACCAGAATTCAGTTATCACACTTGTAAGCTTTGCACATAGACCTTAAAGGAGACAAAAACAGGACATCGCGTAAACCGGGAGGGCAAGATCAATCGATTTCAAAAGTATCTCTTTACTCCCTCAAGAGAGAGCCTTTGCAAACCATCCTTGAAGGCAACCTTGGAGTTATTCTTGAATGAAGTTGAGAATTTTCCTCTTAGAGCCACTAAAAATCTCTTGTAGACCCAAGTATCTACCTTTGCCTCCTTCGACCTCAATTCCCAGCGTGTTCTTTACGGCAATCTTGAGGTGGTCAGGAACTTTAGATCCAAATATGATCGATGACTTGAGTGGATTGATAACCTGTCCAGATGCCTCTCCATATTGGTTTAGTATTATGAGCAAATCTATACTCTCCATAGCAGAGGCCCGACACATTAGTAGGTTGTCAACAACAAAGAGAAGGTGATGAACACTTGGACCTTCGTGAGCTAATTTGATCCCATGAAGCCGACCAGAAGCTTCATATGAATTTAGAGAGTTGACAAGGGCATCGGCAACCAAAATAAATAGAAAGGGAGAGAGAGGATCCCCTTGACGTATACCACGTTCCGGTTTGATGAAGCCATGGGATCTTCCATTAAGTAACACCAAATATGTTACCGAATTCACACAAGCCATTACCCAACATATCCATATTCTATCAAATCCCATTCTCTATAGTAGCGTTTCCAAGAAGCACCATTCGACTCGATCGTATGCCTTGGACATGTCTGTTTTCACAGCCATGTACTCTTCCCTAGCAAGCCTATTCATTCTAAGAGCATGGACCATTTCATGAGCCACAATGATGTTGTCGGTAATAGACCTTCCCACAAGAAAAGCACCCTTAGTGTCAGATACAATCTGAGGGAGGATCAGCTTCATTCTATCAAAAAGGATTTTTGATATGATCTTATACTGGACAGTACATAGGCTTATAGGCCTCATGTCCTTCATGTGCGACGGTTTCTAAATCTTCGGGATGAGATAAATCTGCGTGTGGTTCTATCCAGCCGGGATCCTCGAAGATATGAAAAAGCTATGGACTTCTTTAGTTACTGTTGGACCAACAATGTTCCAAACTTTTGTTAGAAGATACCTGACACCCCGTCTTCACCCGGAGCGCTGCTTCCTTTAACCTTAAACGCCGCTTGTTTGATCTCGTCATCTGTAATTGGCTGTATTAACAAGTTGTCATTTCCACAGAAACTCTCTCCTGGAATTCTACGAACTGAAACTCTAATTCAAATGGGTTAGAGCTCATGAACAGTTCTCTGAAATATTCAACTGCTACATGGCCCTTTGCTCCCTCCAAAAACTGTTCCTACCCATTTTCATCCATCAGCATGAGTACTCGGTTTAAAGTTTTCATGCCTTGTACACGTGTTTTGTTCCTCCTCCTTATGTGCTTCAGCTAACTCAAGTTTAAGCCGTTTCATACGACCATTACTTGGACTCATTTTTGATATTTCCTTCTCTAGGCTCTGCTGCAGTATGTGTATCCTGGTATTGGAGTTTAGCCCTGATACCTTCTTTCATTTCGCTAAGGCTTTCCGGCAGTTGCTAATACTGTCAAGAAGGTTGACATTATTACTGATCGTCTCGTCACCCCAGCCTCTTTGAATTACTTTCTCAATACCTTCCTTGTCTATCATTCTCTTATCAAAAAGAATCTACCTCTGCTCGGTGCTTCTTCTTCGGGAGCAAAAACCACTCAGATTGGGCGATAGTCTGAAGCAAGCATGTCTAGGTACTCAAGTTGAGAACGCGGAAAGAGAATGAACCATTCATCGTTACCGAAACTTCGGTCGAGTCTACATTGAATCCAAACCCAGTCTCTCCATCCTTCCCAAGAGAAGGAGTTTCCCACATGTCTGAGTTCTTTAAGTTTGCAATTCTGAGCGAAGTTTCTAAAATCCCATAAAGTAGATTCATGACGAGTTATTCCTACGAGCTTCTCAGCGTTATTCATAAGCTTGTTAAAGTCGCCTACTAACAACCAAGCCGCATCTCTATTAATCCCAATGCCCGACAGCTTTTCCCATACAAGTTTCCTTTTTGCTCTTACTGGATCTCCGTATACACAAGACAAGAAGAAAGTAATCGTACCCATCTCAAATTAAGATCGATAACTCTATTACAAGAAGAAAGAACCTCGACCTTAAAATTCTTCTTCCACATCACCGCTAAAACACCACTCAAGCCAATTGGTTCAACTATAACAACTTTATCATAACCCAAACTTTGTTTCAAACCATAAATGTAACTAAATTTTTGTTTCCTTTCCATAAAAAAAAGAAAATCTGGAAATTACATCCTACGTAGTTTCCGAAGATGACGAACTGTCTCGGTGTTCCCTGCGCCTTGACAGATCCAACTCAAAACACTCATTGGGATGACAGCGGACTCAAATCGGAAGCCATTGTAGGTTGTTTGTTGGTGTTGGTTTTCTTGTTCACTTCATTCTATGGGTTCTCAGCCTTGCACTTGCTAGTGCTTGCGTCTGTTTCTGCCGCAGGGGAGTCTTCTGGTGGTGGAAAAGCTTGGGATGCACTGGTTATGGTTTTCCTTCTCCATGATGATGGTCTCTTCCGAGGTTTATTTAGAGAACTACGAGTACCGGAACAGAGGGACTAACATTAGTGGACTGGTTCTGATAACATTAGTGGACGAACCACCAATATCAATACGTTTGAGTTTGTCACTGTCCTTCTCATACTCAAAAAGCATTCCCTTATCTTTATTGAGATTAAAGGAGAATTTGGGCATGGCAAGGCTCTCCTGTAACTTCTTCTCCTCTATCTCCAATTGGACTCTTCTTATCGTATCCATCCTCTCTATTTCATTTGAATGTAACACATATGTGATGGCCATCTGACGATCTTCCTTGGATAGTTCAGGAAACATAACTGGGAAGCCTGGGGGTCAATCCGTGATTTTGTTTGATAACATTGTTGGGAATGTCCTGAAATCTATTGTACTTGCTCTAAGTGAAAGTCGTATTGTCGAGATGAGACAATCACATAACACTATGTAGTCATAACGCTTTGCTAGAAGCCACTTATGATCAATGAGTTGAGAACTCATTGCTAGTGTTATATGATCCTACAGGGTCACACACCTAAGCAAACTGGGCGTTAAAGACGAGGTTGATCATTAATGTAATGATCTAGTGAATGCATATTTGATATGTATTCGATATCAATATTCTGGGGCAGTGTCGATCGTTGCAGTTAGTGCATCGATCGATGCAACTCGCGGATTAACCAGATTAATACGGTTTAATCGTTGGTTAATTCCGTTGTGGTTTAAGCCGACATATATAAGATATATGGTCGACCTAAACTAGTTTCCAACCTAATTGACAGCCACCAGAGCGAGATAGAAACCTCTCTAGAGATTAGATCTCTTACAGGCACTAGCATCCCTCCTGTCCCGTTTGTGTGCGTGTGGATACCAGTAGAGGCACATCGTTTGAGGTGCTTCGTGATCTCGATTATCTGCTAATACTTCCGCTGCTAATCATCAGGTAAATCTGAGATCCCATAGATTAAATTACTTGAACCTTAGATCCTAGGCTCAGAATACAGACTAGGGTTGCTAATCCTGATTAGAACTGCTAGAAATTACTTCAGTGGTATCAGAGCTTTAGGGTTCCATTGAATCTGTAGCATGTTGATTAGATTGGTTGAATCTGAATCTGTGTATGGTTGATACAAACTTGCTAAAATTCGTTTTCATGAAAACCTAGTTTAGGGTTCTGTTCGAAAACGTTTTAGGGCTTTTTCGCATGGTGTCGATCGATGCCAATCCGGCATCGATCGACACAGGGCGAAAGCCCAAATAAAATTTATGGTTTTTCGCATGGTGTCGATCGTTGCCAATCCGGCATCGATCGACACAGGGCGAAAACCCGAATAAAACTCAGTTTTCGCCTAGTATCGATCGACACAAATGTTGTGTCGGTCGACACAAACCTCGCGAGATTGATGAATCGGTTCAATTGGATTGGACCGGTTATCGAGCTTGGTTAGTAATGGTTGAACTCTGTGAATGATTTAATTGTGATTGGTTTGATTAGGTTGGCATCGACCGATGCTAATGTAGCATCGATCGACGCTGACCGGTATTCAAAACCGGATCAATTGGATTGATCGGTTATCGCGGATTGCTTTTGGTTATCTTGCATCGATCGACACTATAGTAGTGTCGGTCGACATCAGATTTGATGATTAGGTTATTTAACCTGAAATCATAGAACCGAAGCAAGATAAATCATTTAATTATAAGAATTAAAACATAATAAAACTGAAAGTTTTAAATGATTCCGTTCCTCAATCAAAATATCAAGTAATCCTTGATGTTTTTCCAATCTTGTCAACTGTCAAGACTCATTTCATTGTACGATAGGCTTGCAGTGCAAGATATCAACAATTACATGAGTAAGGCAGGAAGTAATCGTGTTGATGGGCTTGCAGTGCAAGGCATCAACAATTACATGACTGAAGAGATTGGTTTACTTGACTGGGCCATCAAAATCGTTTTGGGCTCAGAGACATCAGGTGGATTAGGCATGAGATGTCAATCCACAACCAAGAGTTATATTGGATATAACCAGCAAAGTTGTTGCTTACCTAGATAGCTAAATTTGGGTGATAGCCAGTGGCTCACTCAAGTTTAGTGAAGTATGGGTCTTGGATCATTATATTCATCTGAGGAAACATTGTTTTGAATATAATGCGAGTTTTCTTAAAAGTTAAGATTTATCATTTCTTGAACATCATAACTAAACCTTTTCCTTTCTTTGTTCTCAGCTATGACTAACACTCATAATAACTCTTTCTCCCTGCGATCCGTCCTTGAGAAGGACAAGTTAAATGGATCGAATTTTCTCGAATGGTATCGGAACTTGATAATGTTGGAATTATGTCCAGTAATCTCTGTACTGTCTCTAGAAAGTAAGAGTATGTCAATGATCAGACATAAGTCATATAATACTGGGGGTCATGATGGCTTGCTAGAGTCCGCTCATGATCTATAAGTCTTGGACTTATTGCCTTTATTATATGATCCCATATGGGTCACACGCCTAAGCTAACAGGAAACTATGAAGGGACGGTTCAGCAGAAGTACGGTAAAAGTGTTAGGCAGTTACTGTACTTAGAGAGGTTAAAGGGCCTGATTAAATCTAAGGGATTTAATCAGACTGAGACTTGGGCCCAAAAGCCCATGAGAACTAAAAGGGGTTTTAATGAATAAAACTTGACCTAGCTCTCAATTTTACTCAGACTTCTGCGCCTCCTCTCTCTCTCTCTGCGCCTCCATCTCCTTGGTCTAGCAGCCAATTTCCTGAAGTGTGCGTGTGTGAACCTTTGGAGGAGCTGTCTCTTGGCGGTTCTGCTGATCTCTGACTTATACCTCTCCATTCCGCTGCATAACAAGGTATTAGGTGAGATCTTTTATGATTCAGCAAGAGAACCTAGATCCAATCTGTTTAGTAGGAATCAATCAATGAGAAATTGAATCAGGATAAACACTAAACAATCCTTCAGTGGTATCAGAGCCATTGGTTCTATTAGGATTTCTTGTTAGAATCATGTTTAGGTTGTTTAGAAGTGTTTGAATCAATCTGTGCTTGAATTTGATAAGAAAACACTTAAGAAACAATAGTTGAAAACCCTAAACTGAAATTGCATCGCCCGATGCATAACTAAGATCGGATTGACGCACGGATCGCTCGCTTTGCGGATCGATCGCGTGGTCATTCGATCGCGAGAGATGGTCCGATCGGCTGAGCGGATCGCATGGATCGATCGTTGCGATCGATGGCATGGATCGTCGGCGATCGTGTCCCGCCTTCTCTCGACCCAAGCCATCCCGCCGCCCTCGTCCCGATCGATCGCGTGAAAGCATCGATCATCACGGACCCGAGCATCGATCGTTGCGGTTTGTTTTGTGGCTCGGTTTAATTTGATTAAAAATTAATCGTCACGGTTTAATAATTACAGACTTAATAAATTTATTAGATCTGGTTAAACCGTGATAAGAAATCCAAAGTCGTAAAATTGGATTTAGTGCCTAAACCAGTGGTTTTCTAATTTGATTTGGTTGGACCAAATAAATTGAGAAAATCCGGTTTAGTAAATAACCGGTTAACAATTGTGGTTATCGTAGTAATTAATCTTGGTTGGACCAATTTTAATTAACCAGACCGGTTATGTCATTTAATTGGGCAATTGGGTTATGTCTTGGACATAGACCAATTCTTGGGCCTTGGGCCAAGAAGTTAAAACAATTGGGCCAATTATTTGAGTCTTTTCTTCAGATTGAATTTAAAATTTTATTTAATAATTAAAATTTGATTTTAAAATTAATCAGTTTCCAAAATTTCAAATTAGAAAGTTTCTTAGAATAGAAGTTTCTAGATTTGCATGTTTTGGATATTTAGGAAATTTCTATAGTTAGAAAGTTTCCAATTTTAGGAAGTTTCCAATTATAAAAGTTTCCAAAATCAGTAGGTTTCCCAAAATGGAAAGTTTCCCAAAATAGTAATCTTCTATTTTGGGATGAAATTTTAAGAAAACCTATAAACCTCAAATAATATCAAGCGTTGGATGTCTTGTCCAGTCTATGTCAGCTGTTGAAACCCATTCAATTGTACACACGGCCTTACAGTGTGAGGGTGTCTATCTTTTGCGCGGGTAAGACAGTTTGTGATTCATAAATGTCATTGGGAGTCCCAGACATTAGTGATTACATGACTGTATAGTCTGGTTTTCTTGACTAGGCCATCGGGAGTCCCGGGCCTTGAGACATCAGAGTGGATTGGGCCTCGGGCCCAGATTCACAACCAAGAGTTATATCACGGATATAATTAGCCGAGATAGGGATTACCGATATAAGCTAAGGTTGGGTGACGGCCAGTGGCCCACTTTGATCTTAGTTATATGTGGATCTTGGAATCATTATATTCTATTGAGGGTAACTGATGTTGTTAAATATAATGCGAGATTAATCATATTGAACATATTAACTAAAATTCTTTTATCTTAAATTTCAGTTATGACTAGCACAAACAATCAAAACACTTTCTCGATCCGGTCTATCCTTGAGATGGACAAGCTGAACGGATCAAATTTCTTGACTTGGTCGCGGAACCTGAGGCTAGTCCTCAGGCAGGAGAGAAAGGACTATGTTCTTGAGAGAGCTCTCCCCGTGAGGATCGGGTCCAATGCCTCCCATGCAGTATATGATGCTTGGAATAAGCATTATAATGATGCGGTAGATGTGCGTGGTCTGATATTGGCTACCATGGACTCAGACTTGCGGAAGCAATATGAGAACATGGGGTCGCCAATAGAGATGATCAGCAGCCTGAAATTGAAATTTCAGTAGCAGGTAAGAGTGGAGAGATACCAGTTGGTTAAGTCTCTCACTAGCTGCAAGCTACCGAATGATCATCCAGTGAGTCCTCATGTCAGTAAAATGATGGGTTACATCGATAACCTGAGGAAACTGGATTATCCAGTTAGCCAAGAATTGGCAACTGAGATCATTCTGCAGTCACTGCCGTCAAGCTATGATAAGTTCAGAAGGAACTATATCAAGAAAGGCTTAACGAAGACGCTGACTGAACTACATGATATGCTCAAGACAGTTGAGCCAAACGTGAAGAGTACCCAGTATAATCTCATAATAGAGAAGGGTAGGTTTATTAAACCTAGTACTGACAAGGGTGAAGACAAAGTTGTCCAGATTTTGTTTTCTGAGCCCAAGTCAGATACCTCTTACGTTGGTAAGTGCTGCTACTGTAAAGAGACAGGGCATTGGAAGAGAGATTGCATTAAATTCATGGAAGATGATGAGGAGTTGAAGTTGATGTATGAGACTACTTCCTCAGGTATTCATGTTATTACTTCAAGTTCTACCTTATAGGTATTGGATACTGGTTGTGGCACTGATATTTGTAATAATATGCAGAGCCTAAACAACAGTAGAATGTTGAAGGAAGGACAAGTGGATCTACATGTCTGGAAGGAGCTATGGACGCTGCCTCAGCCGTAGGGTTTTCACTTGTAGATGCCTTCGAGGCTTGGTTTTGTATTAAGTAATTGCTACAATATACCTGCTTTAAGCAGAGTTGTTTTTCATTTTCTTGTAAGAATTTGAATGTTTTTTCATTTTGATAAAAGACAAGTTTTTGTTCTTTTGATCTTAATGAAATATTAATTGTAGCACCCTATTCAAGGAATGGGTTTTATATCTTAAACCAAAGAGTGCCTAAATGTAACATAAATACCGAATTGGTTTAAATCTGATGAATTAAACCTGATTTTTCTTGGCATAAAAGTCTTGGTCACATAGAGTAAGTCGGATTCAGAAATCCCATAGTTATGGACTGTTGGGCCCAAAGGCTTATTGGACCTTGAACATACTCATGTATGTGGCCTAATGAGCAGTAATGCCAGAGAAAATTTCCTGTACTTCATTGTCTCCACTGATTATTTCAGTGAGTATGACTGTGTTCATTTGATGAGACACGAGTCAGAATTCTTTGAAATGGTCGAAAGAATTCCAGAATGAGGTATAGAATCTGAGTGACTGAAGTATTGAGACTCTGGATTAGATCACGAGTGAGAATACTTAAGTCATTGATGGTGTGATCATCTGATTGAGTGTGAAGTCGTTTCACAGCTCATTTCTCCTGAAAACCTGGAGGTGTTTCTGTGAGAAAGAATCAGATCTTATCAGAAATGATTAAAGATGAGTCACACGAATCTTCCATGATATTTTTAAGAATAACGCTCTAGAAATATCTAAGTTTACGCTGAAATAGTTCTACCAATATCAGTTGAAAGACACCACTTAAATGTGGATTGGAAATGATCCAAATTCGTCTTTACTGAGTATTTGTAGTTGTGCTACTTTGCTGGTTGTCCTAGGGAAACCAAGGCTTGTTACTTTTTACGTCCATTCCGAAAACGAAGTTAGGTTGTTCGGAATTCTGTTTTCTAAAAGGAAAGTTGCTTTCCAAGAAAAACAGTGGGAGTAAAAGTATAACTCGAAGAAATTCGAGAAATGCAGGAGGCTGCTCAACCTGTTGAGGGAGAGCAGCGGATGGATTTACAAATTTCTGTAGAATCTACACCTGTAGAGCCTGAATTTCGCAGATTTGAATCCGTCACTAATCCGAGAGTGATTTCTCGTGATTAATTGCCAATCCGTCACTAATCCGAGAGTGATTTCTCGTGATTAATTGCCATGATCTGATGATCATTGAAAGTGACGAACCTGCGAAATTCGCAGAAGCGAAAGTGAGCCCTGACTCCAAAAAATTACACTGTGTGTAAGTTAGCTTCATCGATCCATTCATGGATAGAAGCAAACATATCGGAGTTGGAATCTTCGTTCTGTTGAAGTAGTCAAGGTTTTGACTTGAACAGGAACGAAGTGGAACTGTGCGTTTGCTAATAGATAAGTGGGAGCGATATTGCATTTCTCATAGTGTATGTCGATGACATACTGATTCTCGGAAATAACGTTCCAAAGCTGCAGTCGGTAAAGGACAGGCTTGGGAGTTGTTTTTAATGATTGACATGGGTAAAGCCACGTATATTCTTGGACTTTGGATCTAAAGATAGAGATCCAAAAGAGCTGGTAGGACAATGTCAGGATTCTTAAATTGACAAAGTCCTACACGTTTTCAGCAATCCAAGAAGGGTTTTATGCCAATGTCACATGGCATTACGTTAAGCAAGAAACAGTGTCCCACGATAACTGCTGAGCTTGAATGCATGGATGAGATTCCATATGCGTCGGCAATTGGATCTATCATGTATGCCATGACACGTACTTGTTTTGATGTTGCTTTAATATTAAGCAAGACAAGTAAAGACCAGTCAAATCCAACAAAGAATCACTGGATAGACGTAATGAATATTCTCAAGTATTTGGAAAATACTTAGGATACGTTCTTGATTTACGGAGAAAGTGAGGTGCTACGAGTCGGTAGAGTCTGAAAGGCAAGTTTCCAACGGACAAAGATGATTTCCGGTCACAGTCCGGTTATATCTTGTGTCTATCTGGCGGTGCAAGGCACTGTTGCTGACTCCATGACTTAAGCTGAACATTTCGCAGCTTGGAAAGCGGCGAAAGAGGTTGTTTGGAAAGAAGAGTTCGTCACTGAACTTGATGTGATTCCCAGCATAGATGAGACTAGCTGCACATCAGAGGTCCAAACACCTTGAGGGTAGGTATAACCTATTCCGTGAGATAAATGACAGAGATGTTAAGTAGATCAGCAAGTTTCAACGAATGAGAACGTTGCTAATCTATTAACGAAGCCACTCCTTAGGCCTAAGCACGAGTCGCGGACTGTTGCTGTAGGATAAGTGAAATTAAGATGTAGTCTTAATTTCAGTGGGAGTTATTAAAGGGCTTTATTTAGTTATTGATATGTTCTTGTAAAACATTTTAAGATGTTTAATAAAATTATTTTTATGATTATTTTAACTGTGATGAAATAATCGTTCCAAAGTGATATAAACCATTTTATAGGTCATCGAAGTAAGTGACTTGATCTTGAGTCATCAAAGTCATTTAGCTTGATCATGAGACCCTATATTTGATAGATGGCTTATATCATCCAGTCCCTAGTCGAAGGTTGTTGAAATTGGAACACCAACAACCGCGTGAGACTAGATTGGTATGTGACTTATGACCAAGTTTCATGGTACATAGATGCGCGGCATCAAAGTCAGTACATAGGTGTATGTTGGGGTACATACGACCGGACATGACCCGATTATAAGAACTCTTCAGGATATTTATATCTGTGTCATAAGAGATTCCTACTACGACTATAGAGTATAGTCCTTAGACCTGAATTCGCATGCATGTGACTGCACATGAACTGATGCGCTTTGATCATTGTCTAACGCTGTCGTTAAGCGATAGTTATAAGGACCTTGTTTGGGTGTATTATGAAATGAGTAGTTTACAGTGATGGAACAAGACGGGATTTGTCCCTCCAATATAAATGGAGTGAATATCTCTAGGCCAATCGGAGATTTGAATACTGGAAAATGCATGGCCATGCTCAAACGGACTGTCCCGAGTCGTTTGGATTGTCAGTATCAAATCAGAGTCCGAAGAACATGATTAGCCTTTATAAGGATGACACTCATCTTGCCTTATGACTAATCGAGATATTGAGACAAAAAGGATTATGAATACAGAGATTTCAGTACAAGTGGGAGATTGTTGGAATTATGTCCAGTAATCTCTGTACTGTCTCTAGAAAGTAAGAGTATGTCAATGATCAGACATAAGTCATATAATACTGGGGGTCATGATGGCTTGCTAGAGTCCGCTCATGATCTATAAGTCTTGGACTTATTGCCTTTATTATATGATCCCATATGGGTCACACGCCTAAGCTAACAGGAAACTATGAAGGGACGGTTCAGCAGAAGTACGGTAAAAGTGTTAGGCATTTACTGTACTTAGAGAGGTTAAAGGGCCTGATTAAATCTAAGGGATTTAATCAGACTGAGACTTGGGCCCAAAAGCCCATGAGAACTAAAAGGGGTTTTAATGAATAAAACTTGACCTAGCTCTCAATTTTACTCAGACTTCTGCGCCTCCTCTCTCTCTCTCTGCGCCTCCATCTCCTTGGTCTAGCAGCCAATTTCCTGAAGTGTGCGTGTGTGAACCTTTGGAGGAGCTGTCTCTTGGCGGTTCTGCTGATCTCTGACTTATACCTCTCCATTCCGCTGCATAACAAGGTATTAGGTGAGATCTTTTATGATTCAGCAAGAGAACCTAGATCCAATCTGTTTAGTAGGAATCAATCAATGAGAAATTGAATCAGGATAAAAACTAAACAATCCTTCAGATAATTGTTCTCAAGCAGGAGAAAAGGGACTATGTCCTGGAAACTGTTCTCCCTGGAAAACCGAGAGCCAATGCTGCACATGCAGAAAGGAGTGATTGGGATAAGCATTCCAATGATGTGGTCGATGTGAATTGTCTCATGTTGGCTACCATGAACTCGGACTTGCAGAAGCAATACGAGAACGTGGAGTCGCCAGTGGAGATGATTACTAGCCTGAAAAGCATGTTTCAGGAGCAAGCACGAACTGAGAGATACCAGACGGTTAAATCTCTCATTGAATGCAAGCTACCAAAGGACAGTCCGGTCAGTCCTCATGTCATTAAGATGTTGGGTTATATTGATAACCTGGGGAGACTGGATTGTCCCATTAGCCAAGAGTCGGCTACTGACATCATTCTGCAGTCACTGCCGTCAAGTTATGATCAGTTTGTTATGAACTACAACATGAACAACTTGACGAAGACGTTGATTGAACTGCATGGCATGCTCAAGACAGCTGAGCCTAACATCAAGAAGGGCACTCCTAATGTACTTATGGTACAATGGGGTAAGAAGTTTAAGAAACTTGGCAAAGGCAAGGGAAAGGGCAAGGCAGTCCAGGTTGAGAACCAGGACACGCCTGCGCCAGCCCCGAAGCCCAAGCCGGGCCCATCTGAGACTGATAAGTGCCATTACTGTAAAGAGCCTGGGCATTGGAAGAGAAATTGCAACAAATTCTTGGAAGAAAAGAAGAAGAAGAAGAAGACTTTCGAGACTTCATCTTCAGGTATTTATGTTATAGAAGTAAATGTTACTACTTATGGTTCTACTTCTTGGGTATTGGATACCGGCTGTGGTGCTCATATTTGTACAAATATGCAGGGCCTAAGCAACAGTAGGACGTTGGAAAAGGGACAAGTGGACCTACGCGTGGGGAATGGGGCAAGAGTTGCTGCATTAGCCTTAGGAACATATAACTTGTCTTTACCTTCTGGTTTGGTGTTAAAACTTAATAATTGCTACTATGTACCTGCGATAAGCAGAAATATTATTTCTATTCCTGTTTTGGATATGGAAGGATATCAGTTTTCAATAAAGAATAAATGTTGTTCTTTTGATTACAATGATATATTTTATGGTAGCAACCCATTAGAGAATGGGCTTTATGTTTTAAACCAAAGCACACCAATCTATAACATTAACACCAAGAGATTCAAATCAAATGACACGAATCAGAATTTTCTATGGCATTGTCGTTTGGGCCACATAAACGAGAAACGGATTCAAAAGCTCCATAGTGATGGGCTTTTGGGCTCATTTGATTATGAATCATGTGAGAAATGTGAATCTTGTTTACTAGGCAAAATGGCAAAGGCCCCTTTCAACAAATAAAATGAAAGGGCCAGTGACCTATTGGGCCTTATACATACGGATGTATGCGGCCCAATGAGCACAAGTGCTAGAGAAAATTTTCGATACTTCATTACCTTCACTGATGATTTCAGCAGGTATGGCTATATCTATTTAATGAGACACAAGTCGGAATCCTTTGAAAAGTTCAAAGAGTTCCAAAATGAAGTACAAAATCAACTTGGCAAAAGTATTAAGGCTCTTCGATCAGATCGTGGAGGAGAATACTTAAGCCAAGAATTCAGTGATCATTTGAGAGATTGTGGAATTGTTTCACAACTCACTCCTCCTGGAACACCACAATGGAATGGCGTGTCTGAGAGGAGGAATCGGAATTTATTAGATATGGTTCGATCAATGATGAGTCTCTCAACTCTTCCATTATCCTTTTGGGGATACGCTCTAGAAACGTCTGCGTTTACACTTAACAGGGTTCCGTCAAAATCAGTTGCAAAGACACCACATGAGATGTGGACTGGAAATGTTCCGAATGTGTCTTTCCTGAAGATTTGGGGTTGTGAAGCTTATGTTAAAAGATTAATTACAGATAAGCTCGAGCCCAAATCTGATAAATGCTACTTCGTTGGTTATCCTAAGGAAACCAAGGCATACTACTTTTTACAACCAATCCGAGAACAAAGTGTTTGTTGCTCGAAACTGCGTCTTTCTTGAGAGAGAATTTCTTTCCAAGAGAAACAGTGGGAGTAAAGTACAACTCGAAGAAGTTCGAGAACCGCAGGAAAATGCTCAACCCGTAGAGGAAGAGCAACAACTGGATCTACAAAGAGTTGTAGAGACGGCGCCTGTGGAGCCTGAAATTCGCCGATCCGAAAGGATCCGTCACGAACCCGAGAGATATGGATTTCTCGTAACCAATTGTCATGATTTGTTGATCATTGACAGTGACGAGCCAGCGAATTTTGAAGAAGCGATGATGAGCCCTGACTCCGAAAATTGGCTGAAAGCCGCTGAATCCGAAATGGGATCCATGTCACAGAACCAAGTATGGACTTTGGTTGATTTACCCGATGGTGCAAGACCCATTGAGTGTAAATGGATTTTCAAGAAGAAAATTGATGTGGATGGAAATATTCAGATATATAAAGCAAGGCTGGTGGCAAAAGGTTTCAAACAAATTCATGGCATTGACTATGAAGAAACTTATTCCCCGGTCGCCATGCTTAAATCCATTCGGATTCTCCTAGCAACAGCAGCTCATTATGACTATGAGATCTGGCAGATGGACGTGAAAACAGCTTTCCTTAATGGAATTCTGGAAGAGGAAGTGTACATGACACAACCCGAAGGTTTCATCGATCCAAATGCAGCTAGGAAAGTATGCAAGCTTCATCGATCCATTTATGGATTGAAGCAAGCATCTCAGAGTTGGAATCTTCGTTTTGATGAAGCAGTCAAAAAGTTTGATTTCATCAGAAGCGAAGAAGAACCATGTGTTTACAAGAAGACTAGTGGGAGCGCAGTTGCATTTCTCGTGTTGTATGTAGATGACATACTTCTTCTCGGAAATGATGTTCCGTTGTTACAGTCTGTTAAGACTTGGCTCGAAAGTTGTTTTTCAATGAAAGACATGGGAGAAGCCGCGTATATTCTTGGGATAAGAATCTATAGAGATAGATTAAACAAGTTGATTGGACTGTGTCAAGACACTTATATCGATAAAGTCTTACACAGGTTCATAATGCAAGATTCCAAGAAAGGCTTCATACCAATGTCTTATGGCATAAGTCTCAGCAAGAAGCAGTGTCCAGAGACACCTGCTGAGCGAGATCGCATGAGTCGGATTCCCTATGCCTCGGCGTTGGGATCCATCATGTATGCCATGCTCTGTACTCGTCCAGATGTTGCTTGTGCTTTAAGCATGACAAGTAGATACCAATCGGATCCAGGTGAAAGTCACTGGACAGCAGTCAAGAATATTCTGAAGTATTTGAGAAATACTAAAGATAAATTCTTGGTGTATGGAGGAAGTGATGAGCTGGTAGTAAGTGGTTACACAGACGCAAGTTTTCAGACAGACAAAGATGATTTCCGATCGCAATCTGGTTACATCTTCTGCCTGAATGGCGGTGCAGTCAGCTGGAAGAGTTCCAAGCAGGACACTGTAGCAGATTCCACAACCGAAGCTGAGTACCTCGCTGCTTCTGAAGCGGCAAAGGAGGCTGTTTGGATCAAGAAGTTCATCACTGAACTTGGTGTGATTCCTAGTATTTCTGAGCCAGTGGCTTTGTATTGTGACAACAATGGAGCCATTGCGCAAGCAAAGGAACCTAGATCACACAAGAAATCCAAACACATAGAAAGGAGATATCACCTTATCCGTGATATTGTGAATAGAGGAGATGTGAAGATCAGCAGAGTCCCGACGGATGAGAATGTTGCTGATCCACTGACCAAGCCCCTCCCAAGGCCTAAGCATGAGTTTCACACTGCTGTTGTAGGCATTAGATTTCTTAAGATATGATCTTGTTTTCAGTGGGAGTTATATTTGGTTTTTAGTTATGACTTGATGTTCGTAAAACATAATTTGGTTATGTTATTTTAATGAAATTGTTTCAGAATTATTTAATTGTGTTAATTAAATATATTGTCCCAAAGTAATTTATGACATTTTATAGGTCATCAAGTAAGTGACTTGATCATGAAACCCTATAAGAAACAAATGACATAAATTATGAATGGTCCCTAGTCGAGGTTGTTAAAATGGGACATTAACAACCACGTGAGACTAGTATGTGAGGTGACTGATGACTATGTTTCATGGAGTCATTTAATAAGTGTATTAAAGTCAATCACATAGATATGTGTTTGAGAACACATGATCGGACTTGACCCGTTAAAGAGAACTCTACAAGATGTTATATGAGTGTCATAAGAGTTTCTCATTACGACTAAAGAGTGTAGTCCTTGAACCTGAGTTCATCATGTCCTCTCTTATATGGATTGGTTCGTCTTGACTTTGTCAAACGTCAGCCGTAACTTGTGATCATAAAGACACTGATTAGGCGTGTCATGAGATATAAAAGAGACATGGATGGAACAAGATGGGATTTGTACCTCCTATATAACAGGAGATAAATATCTCTGGGCCTATCGAAGATTTGATACTGGAAATGCGTGGCCGCGCTCAAACGAGGTGATTGTCAGTCGTTTGTTTTATCAGTACAAATCGGGATTCGATAAACGTGATCTGGCTTAATAAGGATGACACAGTTCTTGCCTTATGCTAGATTGAGATATAGCTACAAAGGGATTAAAGGAATAGATGATTCCAGTACAAGTGGGAGATTGTTGGGAATGTCCTGAAATCTATTGTACTTGCTCTAAGTGAAAGTTGTATTGTCGAGATGAGACAATCACATAACACTAGGTAGTCATAACGCTTTGCTAGAAGCCACTTATGATCAATGAGTTGAGAACTCATTGCTAGTGTTATATGATCCTACAGGGTCACACACCTAAGCAAACTGGGCGTTAAAGTCGAGGATCATTAATGTAATGATCCAGTGAATGCATATTTGATATGCATTCGATATCAATATTCTGGGGCAGTGTCGATCGTTGCAGTTAGTGCATCGATCGATGCAACTCGCGGATTAACCAGATTAATACGGTTTAATCGTTGGTTAATTCCGTTGTGGTTTAAGCCGACATATATAAGATATATGGTCGACCTAAACTAGTTTCCAACCTAATTGACAGCCACCAGAACGAGATAGAAACCTCTCTAGAGATTAGATCTCTTACAGGCACTAGCATCCCTCCTGTCCCGTTTGTGTGCGTGTGGATACCAGTAGAGGCACAACGTTTGAGGTGCTTCGTGATCTCGATTATCTGCTAATACTTCCGCTGCTAATCATCAGGTAAATCTGAGATCCCATAGATTCAATTACTTGAACCTTAGATCCTAAGCTCAGAATACAGACTAGGGTTGCTAATCCTGATTAGAATTACTAGAAATTACTTCAAACATACTATCATGCTCTTGAACCGGTAACTTCTAAATTATTTTCTCCACTTGCAGGTTGATTAGCGGCTTTCCTCTAGATGATTATTTTAGGAGCGGGCACTGATTTTTCTAGTGTGTCAATTGGAAGCAGTGGAAGCACTTCTTCCTTATCGTCTCATACTCATATGAGATTATCACTATTTTTCCAGAGGGTAGATTCAATACTTTTCGTCCCTGGCAAGATTTGATACATCAAAAAAACTCTGGCTCTGATGTAATATGTCTTAGAGATCTTTGGGTCGTACAAAATTTCTCTACTTTACCAATTGCCTTGGATAACTCGTTCATAGTCTCCAACATGTAGACTCATAGGGAATATCCTGAATCCTAATCAACATTTCAAACTTCATCAGAAAATCTACTGGCGGTGACAAAGTCCAACGTTCCAGCAGCATAGTCCAGTGGTTAAAGGACCATGGTCTATCCTTTAACACCATTAGAAGATCCTCCTCGCGTTCAAAGACAAACTGGAACTTCTCCTTTGACAGCGCTATTCCTCTAACTCTTTCATACACCCTCCAGTGTCTAGGCATATCCTCGATCATCCGGGACATGGATTGGCAGGCTGGGTTAAATAATCTTCAAAGGATGCTGAGTGAGTTCTGTTCGAAGACTCTGAACCGGGAATCATTAGACAGGATGATTGGCGCATCATCTTCAATCGTCATTGACTTCATGGCTGTTAGCGGCAGAGCAATGGAACCAGAGATCCAAGGTTATAGGAGAACTTCTTTTTGGGAAGGAGGTCAATAATTGTGATCGCTGATTTACCTTTAATCTCGCTATATTCATAGAAAATTTTAAGGGAAATCATATCTCTCTTTGGTTTTGGGATATTACAGGAGGAAGGAAAGGAAAGCTTTTCTTTGGGCGAAGAATATTCCCGTATAGGAAAATGAAAGGCGAGATATGAGGAAGAAATTAGCCAAGGAAAAAAAGGAAGTTATATCACAATTACCAAAAATACCGTTGCTGAGAAACCAGCCGGCGGGAAGCTCTACTCGAAAGATGAGAGAGGAAGGATTTTAAAAAGGAAATCCAAGGGGCCTAAGCGAAAATAAAGGTCTTTAAATGGAAGTTTAAACTTCAAAATAGAAATACAAACATTCAGCGCATTTTTAAAAAGGATTTTAAGTGTGGTAGAAGTGACCATCAAAACTTTGAGATTCCAAATCTGAAGTGGGAAGCAAATATTTGACAAAGCTGGCCTGCTACATAGGTTCCAACATTGCCTCACAGCTTCAGCGATCTTTCTTTTCTATACTACATGATGCTGCATCAACGAAGTTGCAAAGGCTAGGGCCATGAAACTTTTTTTTTTTTAAACTCATATATCATAGTCGTTTATTTATCTTAGATTTTTCAGAAAAAGTTATCATACATAAAGCCCATGCATTTTTTTTTCTTTTTTTCCAGAAATATAGCTTTGAAACTTCAAAATTATAAAGTTATATTTTTGGGAGGAAAAAATTATGCATACGTTTATGTATGATAAATGTTTTGAAAAAATTATGCATGACCTTAACAAAAATACTAATAAACATGGAACAATTTATTTTACTTTTGGGGGTAGAGGATTGAAAGGCCTGACCCAATTTTTTCGTCCCGCGTTTAGCGCGAGAAGTGTCTTGCTCGATTTCCTCGACCAGATGTATGCAATTTTCTAACATTTTTCTTACATACAATTATTTATCAGAAATACTTAATTTGTTATCATGCATAAACTTAGATAGAATATCAGGGTTTAAATACAATAAAAAGATTTTCCACCAAAAAAAATACAATAATCAGTTTTGTTAAATACAATATTACATTTTTACTTAATCATTTTACTCAAATCCTACCATCCTTTCTATCCAGCCGCCCCTTGTCCCACGGCTCAATTCTCATCAGTACTCTCGCTGGAAAAATCCTTACATGAATCAAAAAGGAGGCATAATCAAACAAATTGGGTAGTGAGAGCGGTCGCTTCGTCTCACTTAGCCACAAAATAACAATGCAACCACTCAATCAATCCAAACAGTCTATCATGCTTATAAAACAGTCACTAGACCGATTGATTGTTCCAACTCAATGTGCAGTCATCCATGATCCAGAACCAAACCCTAGCATGCATCATTGCCCCAAGCGCATAGTCTGATCTAGACCCGTAATGAAAGGAACCGATCAACCGGTCAAGCCAGTAGCACATAGAATCATTGATAAGCAAGCAATCATAGTAGCCATATGGCGCAACCTACACGTAAAAAACTCCTTGGTTTTTTTATTTGATTAGAATAGCTGAACAAGAAGGGTTTTGTAGCTCGTTGATTCGCTTTCAAATGTTCGAAAAACAAGAGAAAAGTTGCTTGCAAAAGCTTTTAGGTTTAATATAAAAAACCGTGAGTCTTACATTAGGATGCGAGGGCTTTATAGAGCCTAAAGTTAAAAGAAGATAACGACTAAAATATTCCTAATCTAATTGGGAGTTATCTATATCCCTTACATATTTATCTAACTCATAAATAATAAGTAAAACTTAAAACCAAAACAAATAGAAAGCCGTTAAGTTATATGACGCTGCATAAGGTCTCCCCGGGTACGAGAAGATTCAACCCTAAATCTTGGTCTTCATTTTCACTGAGATATTTGGATAGAAATTTGACGTTAAAGACATCAGTTGTGTTAATGTGAGGAGGAAGTCGCATACGACAACCAATATCTTAATTCGCTCCAAAACTTCAACAGTCCAATCTTCTGTGATTGAAGTTTGTTGTATTCATGGCAGGCATCTGATCCCGAGTGAGAACAACCCAAACCACTTTGCCTGATTTGAAGATGAGCTCGCACCTTTTTGAATCCGCAAGAGTCTTGTAACGTGCAACTGAAACCTCTAAATTTGCACGAGCCTGAGCATGTATGTCCTGTAATGACTCGACAAAATCATCAGCCCGAACATTAGTTCGAAGAGGGTCAGGAACCGTAGTTAAGTTTAAAGGACCCCGAGGCAGCAAGGAATAGACCACCAGAAATGGACAAAAACCAGTACTATTATTAGAACCATGATTTTGGGCAATAGAAGTTGGTAATCCATGAAGGCAATAAATCTCTTGAAAAAATAGCTGAGCCACATATACAACGTCCGTTGTACGTTTTCAAGGTAAAAACGGGTCATTATGGAAAATTAATCCACTACGACGAAGATCAAATTGTGCCCACATTGAGTTTGCGAAAGACCAAGAATGAAATCCATATTAAAATCTGTTCACCGCTGTGTAGGGACAGGAAACAACAAGTATAGACCCGCATTTTATGTGCCTCCCTTAGCTAGTTGGCAAGCGCATCACTGCTCGACAAAACATTCAACATCTCGTCAAAGAGTAAGCCAAAAATAAGAGTTTGATACGAATTTCAATGTCCTGTAACGCCCTACATAACCCTCAATATGTAGTTCCTAGATAAAACGTAGACGCAGACTACAATTCGGGAGGCAAAGTTGAACCCCGCAAAAGAGAAAACCATTCGCCAATGAATAATCAAACTGAGAGCCTTTTAACCTCACCAAAGATGGGGCTAAAGAAAGGATCATATGCATATAACTCGGAAATGACGCGAACCCCGAGACCGAAATATGGATGGTCGCAAGTAGCATATGTCGTCTGCTAAGGGCGTCCGCAACTCGATTCAATTTTTCTGACTTGTGCCGGATAGAGAAAGTAAATTTCTGAAGATACGTGGTCCATGAAGCTTGCCTTGCGGAAACCTTAAACTGACTATCCAAATGTTTAAGGGCAATGATCCGTAATGAAATGACGCCGTGATGCGTGAGAAAATGACGCCTCTATCCAAAAACAATTAGCACCTTTCATGCAATCTGTCAACGTAGCCATGATCAAACTTAAGTGGGAAACAAAGCGTCAGTAAAATGAGGCTAAGCCATCTAAACTTCTCACATCAGAGATAGTACACGACACCGGCCAAGATCGCACTGCCTCAATCTTTGATACATCCATTGCTAACCCATCTGCGGAAACAACGTAACCAAAAAACATGACCTTGTCCACCCCAAATTCAGTTGGTAAGAATCCAAGCTTCACAGCATAGCACCAAAAGAATTTCGTGAAGATGATTCCAATGTTCACACAAAGAAGAGCTGAAAATAAGAATTTCGTCAAAATAGACGACAACAAACTTCCCAATGAATGGTCGCAAAGCTTGATTCATCACTCTCATGAATGTACTAGGTGCATTAGAAAGGCCAAAAGGCATCCACTCAAACATACCTTCCCGCGTCTTAAATGTGTCTTCCATTCGGCTTGTAGACGAATATGTATCTGATGATACCCACTCTTTAGATTCAATTTAGAAAATACGGTTGCATGAACAATTTGAACCAACAGATCGTCAAAACGTGGAATCGGGAAAGGATCCTTGACTCCGGTTGAGGAAATGGCTCGAACCAAACCATCCTTGACTCTGTTTAACTCGTTTCCACGATAAAAGGCTTTTCAACCTGTAACCCTTCTGCGAATTGTATTCAGTTTGGACTAACCGTATATCAGAAAATTATTCCGTTTTAATTATTTTAGAATCTTATAAATCCATTCTTAATACTTCAAAAGGTTTTATCAATCATTTTTCGGGTGCCCTGAAAATCCAAAACCGAAAATAAACCATTAAATCGAAAACAAACCGTAGCCAAGCAACTCGAATCTGCTCCGAGAGTCATACGCGTCCGCCGAGTTATGCCAAACCTGAAAAAACCAAAAGAGTCTAATGAGTAATCTAAGATTACTCAGTGAGACGACACCCAAGTAATAGGCTGCTAACAATCTAATAATCCCGCCCAGGCCCAAAATAACAATCAAGCTTAACGGTGAAGTAAAATAGTTGATCACGTGCAACCAAGACGTGATGAGCTCCACACCACAAGAGCATTCAATTAACAATAAATAACAAAAACAAACCACCAAAATCGAGAACACTGTGGCACATGCCCTTGATTAGACTTGATCTGTCTATCGCGTCTCTAACACCAACATCACACACAATGGTCCCAACGCGAACTCGGTAAACTTCCATGGGAACACTTAGCTACCTCTTTTTCATGATAGCTAAAACCTCCCATGACTCCTAGACGTAAACACAAAGTCCTAGGACCTAGGACACTGTTCTCAGTCCATCGATACGCGGTGATGCGGGTTATACCTAGATAGCCTAAGTTTCCATGCAGTCCAACTCTAGGACGTGACCCCGTATTCTATGGACTACACACCTACAGACGTCACTCCATAAGTTAACACCTGCCAAAACCACTACTCGAAGGTACGTGAAATAGCCAAGAACTCAACTCCCGAGGATCCAATTGGGCAGGAAGTACCGGAACGCCAACACTAGACTTACGGGATCTAATGCACCCTATAGAGTCCTATCAACAGTAAAATAAACAATCAGACTCGCTGGGACTCTATCACAAAAGACCGACAAGGTCAGTAATAACACTAACTCAATCCCAGTACCCAGTCTATCCCGCAAGTCCTACCACTAATCAACAACACATCTCGACCTTCCCGGTCTCGTACCGGAATAGGTATCTATCACCAGATTTACTCAGTCCCGTATCAAAGTAAGTATCCACAAACACCAACTATTCGGCCCAACACCGCAATAGCTAAACAATCACCCAATCAAACCATCTACCCGGCCCAACACCGGAGTAGAAAAACAATAGCACAATCAAGCTGTCTACACGGCTAACACGAGTAGACCAAAACCACACAAGCAACCATCTACCCGGCCAAACACTGAGGTAGACTAACAAGCAACAACGACCATACGACATTAATCATTTAATTATCTAAGATTAGTTAACCATTCAATTTCCTTATCTTACTTCCATTAGTCCGCTACAATGGGATTAGTAAACTTATTAATCTCGTAGACGGCTCATCCCGGTTTCTATCTCAACTTTTATTTAATTAATTTAATATTTAATTTTCTCGATCCGTCAGACTGAGATTAGTAAACTTACTAATCTCTTGACTTCTCATTAATTCTTTAATTAATCATTTAACCCGACAACCCCAAACTATCATTAACCCACCCCGTTATCATATTCTAAATGTGTTATGTCGCTTAATCCGCATTTTAGGTATTGAATGTTTAAGGTGGTTCACGATAGACGCAGTGCGTTATAAAAAAGTGTCACCATTCAATATATTAAGAGGTGTGTTTCAGAATTAAAACAAAATTTAAAAAAATGAAACAAAAAGTGAAGTACGTTACGGTATTGCATTAAACCGCAGTTGGAACGCTCCCACTACCAATTTGAGGTGTAATGGGTGGTTTGTTTTGGGTCTAATGTATAATGGGTGATTAATCCTTTTTCTTTTTTTAAAATTTCTTTTTCAAAATATGATAAATCTTAAAGATAATTAGTTTTTTACTATAGAAAATAAAATAACAGTTTTAAGTCTTATATAAACTTATAAATTTATATAATATTTTGGATTGACTTAAGTTTTTGGTTTTCGAATCTTGTTTGGCTATCTACGTATATTTTGATAAGATTGAAAATTAAATTTCAGTTATTGATTTAGTATGGTTCGGTTTGATCGAACCGATCGGTAATTTAGTTTTCTTATATATACTGGCTTAAAATCATATATACTGAATTATAAAAGAAATAGAAAGTAATTGAACCGAACCGAATCGAACCGAATTATTTTGAATTAATTTACCTACTCAAAACTAACTGAATTAACCAAATTTATCCGAAACAAACAAAATTATTCAAAAATTTTTAAAAACTAAAATTTTATTTTATTATGGCAAGATCTAAAGTAGCCAAAATAACCAAAATTCAAATCGAATTGAACCAAATCTATTTAAGTTTTCAATAAAGTATTTTTAATATTTTTTTCAAAAATTTACTTTAATATGTATCCCGCACCATTTTTGTCATTTTTATCATTTAAATGTTTATTTTGTACCGCATACAGCTTTTTGTCACCATTCAAACTTTTTTACATACCGCTTATTCTGCTAAAACCGCACTTGTTCCGCATACTGTGTTTCTTCCGTACAAACCGCACTTAAACCATTCCGCACCGCCTAATTTGCTTATCCTGCACCGCCTGATCCGCTGTCACCATTCGAAGCCTTAGTATAACTCCCAACTTTCGTATATAGATTCATTTAATACATTCTTAATATAGTATATATTCATATATTTCCTATCATGCCGTTCTAAATGAATGCATCAACCAATCAATCAACATTACAAACAATCAATCACCAGTCATTGCTATCTAACATGCCGTCTAATAATTCTTAACAATTTAATTCATTTACCGAGTTATTAAATTAACCTAACCATTTATCAATTTCCAATCACAAGTATGTAACCATAATACTACGGTTTACCGATTCCGGGTCTATGGGTGACGGATGGTCAGACTAACGGAAACTCCGAAACCCCGAGACCAAACCGATGCTTTCCAGAACCCTTTACTGAACCAATCCCACTGAAACCCATCCTTAACACGAGCTTAACCGATCTTGTGACCCGAAAGGTGACCAACTGAACCGGGTGTTTACCAACTGAACCAGATGTTGACTTGAGGCTTGACTTGCGTTGACCCGTACATAACCAAATGTTGACCACAAGTTGACCCAAAACTTGATCCGAGGTTTGATCACACTTTAACTCGAACAATGAACCCGCGAGAGGAGGTAACCTGCGGCGAGGACTCCAGCGCTTGACCGGCTGGACCACAAGGTTAACCGGCTTCACCGGTTTACTAACAAATGGCTGGCAAGAGATCCGGCTTTGACTGCGGCGAGGGAAAGGCTGATCGGCGTTGACCGGTCCGCCTTAAGTTGACGACCGAGAGGAGAGTTTGCCGCCGACTTGACCGGCAATAGGTGCTCACCGGCGAATGAAATCCAGCGAGAGAGAGAGGCTATCCGATGAGAGAAAGCTCACGATGAGAGCTTTCTACGGCGACGACAAGAGGAGTCCGGCGGTGGCGAGATATCCGACAAGGGAGAGATTGGCGTGGAGAGGAGATCACCGGAGAATGCTATGGAGAGAAGGAGGAACCGCCTGAGCATGAGAGAGACACGGCAGAGCAGTTGCCGGTGGCAAGAATTTTGGTGACTTTCCGGCAAGTTCTCCGGCGGCGAGGGGCGATTTCCGGTTGCGATTGACGAGCTCTTCTCATAGTTTTCAGATCTATGGGTGTCTTTGAGGAGATTTAGCAGGGTTTAAGAGTGAATTTAGTAACTTGGGAAGCAGGTATTTAAGTGATCAAGAAGAAGAAGAAGAGAGAGAGGAGAGAGGAGAGAGGAGAGAGGAGAGAGGGAGGGAGGAAAACCGAGGGAGAGGAGAGGGGTGAGAGATGAGAGATTTGGATGAGCGTTTGATGGTTTTTACTTGGTGAGAGATGAAGAAGAATGGTGAAGGAATCCATAATTTTATAATCAAAATGGTGGTAAGGTTCATGAACCTTGAGGGTTCGATGAATCTAAAGTAGGTAAAGGTGGATGGATTTGATAATCTTTTGACACCTAAGGGATGTCGTGTCTTCACCAAAATGAAAGATGAGGAGGTTAATCGAACATGGAGATAAGGGGCAATAAATCATCATTCCATACATTGAATCTTTAAGATTCATTGTATCTAAAAAAGGTAAGGAGTCACTCATCTAGCTTCATCAAATGACACAACTAGAGGTCCTCCTTTAGCTGCACATGTTGAACAGCTACAACCTTCTAACACCGGGAAACATAAGTTCCCCATGTGTCTCTTTCCCATTTAATCTGAATATTCACTGAATCTAGCAGCCCAAATTTTCTGAAATCCCCAAATGGACCAATTGGCGATCACCACGTGGCGGTGGCGATCCCCGTCCGTTCTTCTGACTCTTTCCGAATTCTCCAAAAAATTCCCGAATCTCATTCTTATTTTACCAAACCTCAATAAGAAGCGTTTCTCAATTTATTTCATCCAAGTTGGCCTTTCGTAGCTCTCGTATCGTCCGTTAGAATTTTTCTCCGACAGCCCGTAAAACCTTCTAAAATTATGATTCAACTTTATTCTTCTTTTAAGTGATTTCTGTAATTAAAAAGATAACTAATTGGTCCGTCTAAGCTTTCCATCTTCTTTTTGATAAAATTATCAAAATGCCCTCAAACGACTTCTTGTTGACTTTATATAGTCTGTTGGCCATTTCTTGAGACAGAGTATTACATTCTTCACCATTTACAGGAATTTGCCCCCCCCCCCCTGAATTCTCTGTTACTAACAAATATTGAATCGGAAGCAAAACCCTGTAAGCCTTTGTTTCTGAATTCGATCCAACTTTGTTTGACGCTTCCACTCTGACTCCAAACTATGCTCCACATGTCTGATGCCCAATCTGCTCTTCTGCAACAACTGTCCATACCAATACCACAATTCGCCCACATTAAATTCTTTGCTCTTGACAATTCCTGACACCAAATCCCAATCGCTTGAACTGAAGCTTCTGATCTATCATCTGATTCAAAAATCCCTATATTCCATCTGAATTGCTTAAGTTTGATTCCTCAAATCATTTGTGCCAATTTCTTATTGATTTAAAACCATAACATAAATTTTCTGCCGTGTTCTGACTTCTGATCCCTTCATGCTCACCCATAATGATCCTTTTCTAAAACTGCCTCAAAAACGTTTCCGCTATTCCCTTACTTGATCTATCCAAAACATTACACTGCTCCCATCACTTGACTCGATCTCAATGCCCATTACTTTCTTCTTGCTCTTTGCTTTCCAGTATTTTCGTCGAATTGTTTTACCAATCCCCATATTTGATTTCCCATGATTGTTGAATCCATACTTGCGGATCCTCAAAACTAAGCTGCCCAATTGATACTCTGATCTGATCTCTTATTTACATTGACGCACCCAAATATCTTTTCCCACTCATATTTTTTAATTGAATCGAATCTATCTGTTGTTGACACCCACACTACTTTCTGATTCCACTCTAACTTGCTTATAGGCTCGGGTCAAACTGCTACACTGCTTCTTGAAAAACATTTTGCCTTACGGGTTCGGGTTTGGTCTCGTGTTCGCGTCTCGTCGTCCATACATCCTATATCCACAAACTCAACAACACAGGAATGGTTAGAATTTTTAACTTACTCATGGATATCACTTCCTTATATAGATATTGTCAGTTAGTCACGTATCCAACATTCGTGTGTGACTAATTAACAATAACTTATAATTCTGCCTTACCATGAATATGCCTCTTATCTTAACCGATTATCATTTCCAAGCTTATTGCTAACCGAATGTTTTTCTAGTCCTTTCTCATTTAACAACAAGTCTAACCGATAACTTATCATTCCAACTACACAAGTGTAATGATCTACTACTTACCGAAAAACTTATCGCTCTAACCAATCCATCTATACGATTTGCTAACCAAACCTCAAGAGCTACCAAATAACCACTTAACGAATCAACAATGCGATAATGCTCGGATTCACAGTCTAACAACCTAATAGTTCTATCCATAACCGGTCCAAAATCTAGCAACTTAACGAGACGATTAATGCAAAAAATCTAAGTTAACAATCTATCAACATAGCGATCAAACATATGCATCACTATCCAAACCAATCGAACTAATTAACGAGCAATGCAATGATATCAAACAAAAAATTTAACAACCTAATGATCAATCAAATGCAAGGATTCAAATTAACGACTAACAACTTAGCGAGCAATCAATGCATCCATCACACCAAATATTCTAACACCCTAACAAGGGAATTATTGCAATATCATACAATCAAACAATGAATCGATTTAATCATACGAAATTGCAAACATGGTCGTCTGTTAAGGTCCTGGTAACCGTCTGTTCAGACCATCATTTGCTTTCACGTCGTAATTGTATTGTATTCATCATCCCAACACATGCATGCAATAAAATCACTTAGTTACTTAAACGACAAATACCGAATAATCCAACATTCACTATGTATATAAAATGTCGATACATCGCATGGGAAGTTTTAATACATAGGTATGTCCGGTCTCGACCGGTCACACATCCCCAAAAAGATACCCGCTACATCAACCGTTATACAACCAATCCGTCAATGACAAAATATGTCACGACGATACACACATCAAAAGGTTAGCGCCATTACTTACCTGGGCCTAAACTCTCCAACATGAACAATACGCTCTGCACTGAGTACATTACAGCTCATGTGGATCCTATCCAACAGGTGCGCCAGACGAATGTAATGGGTGTGTTGGTGGTGGTGGTGGCGGAGAAACGCGATGTTGATAGAATGGTCCACCATGATGGGAAGTAGCGCAGTGTCCTACTCGGCCGCAAATGAGACAAGGTGGGAGCTGCATCGTTGGCGGTAGCTGATATGCCGAGGCTGACGTCTAATAGGACTGGTAATACGACTCGCACCAAGTAATATGAAAACCTGAGGCATCACAGGCAAGGCAAGGAGGATCCAATGCAGGAGGAGCGAGTCGGACCAGTGATAATAATGGACTAACATCCGATTGCGGTGGCTGCTGCCGAGTGACCCTGAACTCCTGAGTCTCCGATAACTTGAGCAGATAATCAATCATCATATCTGCCCACTTGCGGATACTGAATAGGCTCCACATTCTTCCTTGTAAAATTAAATCCTAGGAGTGGAGAGGAAATGGCGTCTTTAGAAATGTATATTGGCAGTGCTGGTGCTACTAGTGGTGGTACCGGTACTGGAGGAGGTGGCGTTCCTAAGGTCGGGAACGCTGGGAAGTCACTAGTGGCAGTATCATTAGTCGGCCCCGAAATAGGTGGAGCGGCACCTGGATCGGCGCCGGTAATGACGTGTTATGGGATAGGCTGCAAAATATAAGAACACTCCGTAGAGTGGTAATTATGGGTCTGGACTAGCCGGGGTAGTTCCAACGGACTCACGATCATCCATGCTGATGTTGCTCATACTGTCGTCGCAAATACACACACATCAATCCTCCTAGGACAACTCTGCTTTAAGACTAGATTAAAACAAAATGGTCAGTACATTCCTAACAAAATCTCTAATTTCTCCTTTTCCCCGGTTTGACGGACGCGGCTTGGATTCCTTAGGGTTGCATTGACGACACATTTAGACTCGATAAAACATTGAAAAACCAGAATTTTTGAATCCATGACGAACCATGCTCTGATACAAACTTTTGTAATGCCCCCTTTCCGTTATCCGCTTACCGACGAGCTGACCGACCAACTATCAAACAAGAACATGACCGATCGAACCCGTGCGGCCAAACAAGAAGAATGTGTCACAATACGAAAGCCAAAGACGATTCGGTTGAGTCAATGGCTCAAACCAAAATATCCTGGACTCCTTTTACCTCGTTTCCACGATAAAAGACTTTTCAAACCATACCGCTTCCACGTGTTGTTTTCGGTTTGGACTAACCGTATATAAGGGAATAATTCTATTTTAGTTATTTTCAAATTCTATAAATCCATTCTTACTAATTCCACATGTTTTCTCAAATGATTTTTTCGGGTACCCTTAAAATCCAAAACCGAAGATGAACCATCGACTCGAAAACAAACCGTAGCCAAGAAACCCGAATCTGCTCCGAGAGTCATACGCGTCCGCCAAGCTATACCAAACCTGAAAACACACAAATAGATCTAATGAGTAATCTAAGATTACTCAGTGAGACGACTCCCAACTAATAGGCTGCTAACAATCTAATAATCCCGCCCAAACCCAAAATAATAATC
This sequence comes from Orychophragmus violaceus, assembly GCA_030180135.1. NCBI lineage: Eukaryota > Viridiplantae > Streptophyta > Magnoliopsida > Brassicales > Brassicaceae > Orychophragmus > Orychophragmus violaceus. Next base: position 72,142,067 of record CM058230.1, on the reverse strand, counting down.
AAGGATAACAGTAAAGTACAATAGCTGATCACGTGCTACCAAGACGTGATGAGCTCCACACCATACGAGCATTCAATTAACAACAAATAACAAATACAAACCACCAAAATCGAGAACACTGTGCACATGCCCTTGATTAGACTCGATCTATCTATCGCGTCTCTAACACCAACATCACACACAATGTTCCCAACGCGAACTTGGTAAACCTCCACGGGAACACTTAGCTACCTCTTTTTCGTGATAGCTAAAACCTCCCACGACTCCTAGACATAAACACAAAGTCCTACGACCTAGGACACTGTTCTCAGTCCATCGATACGCGGTGATGCGGGCTATCCCTAGATAGCCTAAGTTTCCATGCAGTCCGGATCTAGGACGTGACCCCGTATTCTCCGGACTACAAACCTACAGACGTCACTCCATAGGTTAACACCTGCCAAAACCACTACTCGAAGGTATGTGAAATAGCCAGGAACTCAACTCCTGAGGATCCAAATGGGCAGGAAGTACCAGAACGCTAACACTAGACTTGCGGGATCTAACGCACCCTATAGTCCTATCAACAGTAAAATAAACAATTAGACTCGCTGGGACTCTATCACACAAGACCGATAAGGTCAGCAATAACACTAACTCAATTCCAGTACCCAGTTTATCCCGCAAGTCCTACCACTAATAAACAACACATCTCGACCTTCCCTGTCTCGTACCGGAATAGGTATCTATCACCAGATTTACTCAGTCCCGTATCGAAGTAAGTATCCACAAACACCGACTACTCGGCCCAACACCCGAGTAGATAAACAATCACACAATCAAACCATCTATCCGGCCCAACACCGGAGTAGATAAACAATAGAACAATCAAGATGTCTACCCGGCCCAACACCGGGGTAGAATAACAAGCAGCAACGACCATACGACACTAATCATTTAATTACCTAAGTTTAATTAACCATTCAATTTCCTTATCTTACTTCCATTACTCTACTACATTGGGATTAGTAAACTTACTAATTCCTGTAGACGGCTCATCTCAGTTTCTATCTCAACTTTTATTTAATTAATTTAATATTTAATTTCCTCAATCCGTCAGATTGAGATTAGTAAAATTACTAATCTCTTGACTTCACTTTAATTATTTAATTAATTATTTAACCCGACAACCCCGAACTATCATTAACCCAGCTTGTTATCATATTCTAAATGTGTTATGTTGCTTAATCCATATTTTAATATAACTCCCAATTTTCGTATATAGATTCATTTAATATGTTTTTAATATAATATATATGCATATACGTCCTATAATTCGTTATAAATGAATGCATCAACCAATCAATCTTTAGTACAAACAATCAATCACCAGTCATTGCTATCTAACACACGACCAGTCATTCACCGAGTTTTCAATTAACGTATCTGTTTATCAATTTCCAATCACAGGTATGCTACCCTAATACTACAGTTTACCGATTACAGGCCTATATGATCCTAGTTTAAATGCACCACACAAAGTTTAGTTGACTCACAGTGCTATTAATGACGGATGGACGGACTGACAGAATTTCCGAAGACCCAACCAATGCTTTCTCGAACCCTTTCTCAAACCAATCCCACTGAAACCCGTCCTTAACCTGAGATTAACCGATCCTTGATCCGAATGGTGACCAAATGAACCGGGCGTTGACCAACCAAACCAAACGATCACTTGAGGCTTGACTCAGGTTGACCCGTACTTAACCAAATGTTGACCACAAGTTGACCCAAAACTTTACCCGAGGTTTGATCACCATTTGACCCAAACAATGAACCGGCGAGAGGAGGTGACCGGCGGCGAGGACTCCAGCGTTTGACCGGCTGGACCACAAGGTTAATCGGCTTGACCAATTTACTAACAAACTGCCACCAAGAGATCCGGCTTTGACTTCAGCGAGGGAGCGGCTGACCGGCGTTGACCGGTCCGCTGTGAGTTGACCGACAGAGAGGAGAGTTCACCGGCGACTTGACCAGTAAGAGATGATCGCCGGAGAATGAGTTCCGGCGAGAGAGAGCTATTCGGTTAGAGAAAAATCACGGCGAGCTTTCTCTGGCGGCGGCAAGAGGAGTCTGGCGGCGGCGAGATATATGAGAAAAACCGTCGTGGAGAGGAGATCACCAGCGAATGCTATGGAGAGAAGAAGAAACTAGTTTTGCAAGAGAGTGACACAGCGGAGCAGTTGCCGGTGGCAAGAATTCCGGTGAATTTCCGGCGAGTTCTTCGGCGGCGAGGGAAGATTTCCGGTGGCGATTGACGAGCTCTTCTCCTAGTTTTCAGATCTGTGGGTGGCTTTGAGAAGATTCAGCAGGGATTTAGAGTTAATTTAGTAACTTGGGAAGCAAGTATTTAAGTTATCAAGAAGAAGAAAAGAGAGAGAGGAGAGAGGGAGGAAGGAAAACCGTGGGAGGAGAGAGGTGACAGATTAGAGATCTGTATGAGTGTTTGATGGTTTTTTCTTGGTGAGAGATGAAGAACAATGGTGAAGGAAGCCATACTTTTATAATTAAAATGGTGGTAAGGTTCATTAACCATGAGGATTCGATGAATCTAAAGGCGGTAAATAGGGATGGATTTTCTAATATTTTAACACATAAGGGTTGTCGTGTCTTCACCAAAATGAAAGTTGAGGAGGTGAATCGAACATGGAGATAAGGGGGAATGAATCGTCATTCCATACATTAATCTCTAAGATTCATTGTATGTAAAAGAGGCAAGGAGTCACTCATCTAGCTTCATCAAATGACACATACTCCCCCATGTGTTTCTTCCCCATTTAATCTGAATATTCACTGAATCTAGCAGCCTAAATTTTATGAATCCCCAAATGGACCAATCGGGGATCGCCATGTGGCGGTGGCGATCCTGGTCCGTTCTTCCGCCTCTTCCTGAATTCTCCACAGAAACTCCCAAATCTCATTCTTATTTTACGATACCTCAATAAGATGCGTCCTCAATTTATTTAATCCAATTTGGCCTCTCGTAGCTCTTGTATCGTCTTTTAGAAGTTTTCTCAAGTTTGTTGGTTTCCATTCCTGACAGCCCGTAAAACCTTCTAAAATTCTGATTTCAGCTTTCTCCGTCTTCTAAGTGATTTCTTTAATTAAAAAGAGAATCACTTGGTCCGTCTAAGCTTTTCGTCTTTTTGGTATAATTACCAAAATACCCTCAAACGACTCTTTGTTGACTTTATAGTGCCATTGACCATTTCTTGAGACAGGGTATTACATAGACTCTCACGGATATGACCTTTTTGATAAAATCTTCTCCATGCGGTTTAAGTTCCTCATATTCTTTTGGATTCATACGACAATGCGGTCAATTCGGCAGTGTCATCCCTAGTACAAGATCAATGTGTTGTTGGATGTCGCGAAGAGAAGGCAAACCTTTAGGTAGCTCATCCGGAATAACATCAGTAATTATTGTACAAACGTCGACTGTTCTTGGATCACTTTTGGAGTGTCATTAGAAGACATTAATATGATCACATGCATTTCAGATTCGAAATCCGTGGGAGAGCAAAATTGCACGATGGATTTGCGGTCCTTATCTTCCAAGATATTGTTATTTTCAGCTTTGAAACGCTCAACGGGTCTTGGCAAGGTAAGAGGACGATTTGTCTATTGTCAAAGACAAAACTGCATATGTTTGTCTTCCCGTTGTGTGAAACATTGTGATGGTATTGCCAAGGTCATCCTAATAACAAGTGTCCCACGTCCATTGGAACTACATCACAAATATATTTGTCTTTGTAATGTGACCCAGTAGAGAAAGAGACTAACGCTCGTTGAGAGATGCGTATTTTTATGCCCTCCTTCAACCATGTAAACTTATATGGTGTAGGATGCTCTTCACGACGAAGGCCTATTTCGACATGCTTCCTACGGGATGTCATTTTTAGAGATTCCCGAATCTATCACAATTTGGCAGACCTTCCTTGTAATTCCTCAGGGAAGTCATCGTCGTTAAAGATATTATTTGTGTCGTTATCATCCCACTTTGTGTCATTGATCAACAATCCTCTCTGCTTCTGCTTTGGACATGATATTTGAAGGTTTCCATGCTCCCCACAAGAAAACCATCATAAGGCATTTGGTCTAGTTGATCACCGCATTTTTGGATTTTCTCCTTGCTAATACGTTTTAGGAGTTTGATTCAACGAGTTGTCATCTACATCTTTTTCGTTGAACCAAGATTCTCCCACGTCTTTCCCTTGGTTGAGAGTAGCTCTATTTAGAGTTGTTGACCCCAAGCATTGTTTGACTTGAACTGTTGCTTGAAAGAAATTTCCCTACGTTGAGCCTCTCCAATGGATGTTGGGTTGAACTGGTTTATCGCGTTCTGAATTTGAGGCCGCATACATCCCATAAACCGTGATGTTGGGGTCAAAATCCACTCAGCGAAAATAATAGCCGAAAATCATAGTTAAGCAATCGGACACGGACGATCATCATATTTCGTACGAACGGAGCTTCATATAGTTAATATTTTATATGAAGCACTTCGTATCGATGATATTTTGTATGAACAAGATTTTATACGAAACGCTTCAAGCAGATAAAATTTCATACGAAACAGACAAAACTATTCAACAAAACATCTGAACGGATCAATCGGACAAACAAATCACTCGACAAGACCTACGAACATGCAAAAATATCCGAACAGTGTAATTCCGAGCTGAACCAGCTCGGATCCAAGCTAAACCAGCTCGGATTTTCCGAGATGAACCAGTTCGTATCCGAGCTGAACCAGCTCGGATCCAAGCTAAACCAGCTCGGATTTTCCGAGATGAACCAGTTCGTATCCGAGCTGAACCAGCCCGGACTTTCTGAGCTTAACCAGCTTGGATCGAACATCTTTCATCTCCTTTTCCGAGTATAATCCATTCCTTCAGAAGTTCCAAGCTGAATGCACCCCTTGGAAACTTCCGAGCTGGAATTACTTCTCAAACCTTCCAAACGGATATTCCACTTAGATCATACGTTTAAACATTTGCCGATATCTTCTTCTCCAAACGGGCAACTAGCCGCAACCCATCTTCGGAACATCAAACTATTCGTTCATAGCCGTTAACAAGAATCGTCGGATAAAGTCTTACGAAATATGAGTTTAGGCCTAACCCGCAAAACTCGTATTTCCGAAACCTTGGGCCGAACCAAGAAATCTACGCTCAAACGGACTCGGATCATCCTTTCTCGTCCCATTATGCAAAATAGGTTAGGCCGCGGAAAGATAATCGCCAAAAGAAGAGATAAACTTGATGAAGGGAAGAAGAGGAAATCTTCGAGTAGAAGAGGAAAAACCGAGCTTAAAATGTCAATCTTAACGGAAATGGAAGAAGACGATAACATGAAGATTTCCGAATATCTTGCAGACGAAGATTCTCGAAGCCGACTTGCCGCAACTATATAAGGAGATGGACTTCCTACGACTTAGATATCTCGAAAAACCCTAGCATCTAGACTTAGAACTTAGAATTTTCTTTAAGCATTTTTTTGTTCTTTATACTCCATTTTCCGATCTATTATCAATAAAATGTCCTCCTGGTTCCTATTTCGGTGTGTTTACTCTTGAGATTTCTGTTCCCTAAAGTCTAGCTCTACAAGTTTTCACAATTCGAGTTTCGACTCTCACAGTTTGGCGCCGTCTGTGGGGAATAAAAGTTTCTTACACTTAAAACCACTGATTAACGGATCCGAAAATTTGACCACTACGGAAACAAAAAGGATCATCCGTTGGTAACCAACATAACATAAGGCAATACCACCACAACTAACATTACTACAGGCAACACAGCAGCAAGCGGCAACATTACAAACACGATCGCACCGGATGCAACATTCAATGCAACGCTGTCCGAGTTGAAAGAGATGGTGGATGTGCTAAGGCAAAGGGCTGAAGAACAAGGGAAGGAAAATAGTACTCTCACGGAGCAGATCGTGAGACTAAGAACAGGAAACCGAATGCGGAACATACAAACAAATAATTTGGCTCAAACTGATCGCAGACGACTGGATTTCTCGACATCCGGCGAATCAGGAAGGAACCCATCACAACAACGTGTACAAACCACGGGCGAACACTCCTCCGAAAAGTAGACCTAACGCGACGGATCCTCCCCTTTGATCTGAGCACGAAGACTCGCAACGCCAGATGGCACGGATGATTGCGGAAAAGAAGAGCAAATCCCGCCTAGAAACCGAACCGAACCGAACAGCATTCTGACGATAATGAAGAAAGGATCGAAGCGGATAGATACATCCCTGAACTGAGCGACGAAGAGTTTTTGGAAGAAGAAGACGTCCAACAAACTCAACCGAACGAGTCAACGAACGATGACGGATCAATAAACGAAGCGAACTCGATGAGCTCAGAGATGCACTGGCTCAGACAACAGCGAAGATCAAAACCGTACGATCACAAGTTCATCGACCGATGAGAGCTGCGCCGGAGATCGATCGCATTTTGGAAGAAAAAGAAAGCCACCATTCAAATATCGGATCACCGAAACGCGAATCTCCAATCCAGGAAAGCTAAAAATCCCAACCTATGACGGGACGACTAATCCGACAACTCACATGATGGCTTTCCAAATCACGATTGGAAGGGCCAATCCTAGGGGAAGGCAGAAGGACGCCGGTTCTTACCTCTTATTCGTAGAACATCTGAAAGGAGCGGTGCTCGAATGGTTTTCCAGGCTTGAACGAGACTCCATAGGAAGCTTTCAGCAGCTATCCGAGGAATTCATGAAACAATATTCAATCTTCATGGATAGAGACACTTCCGACGTCGATCTCTGGTCGATGTGTCAAGGCCCGAGAGAAAGCCTGAGGAAATTCATCGAAGGATTAAAAAAGGTCGCGACGAGGATCAAAGCCTAAGCGTCAAAGTGGGCATCGACGCGCTAAAGAAGACACTTTGGTACGAATCAGAATTCCTAAAGGAAATCTCACTGAACCGACCCCAAACAATAGCATACGCTTTGCAGTTGGCAACCGACTTCATCTTCGATGAAGAGTAAATGAAAGTTTTTCCCAAGAAGCATAAATCAACAAACAGTCAAACATGGACGCTCGTATATACGCTAGCGTGAGCAGCGAGAAGCAAATCACCAAACCAATTAGCAGCTTGCGAGCCGAAAAGATAGGCGGATCACACAACTATCAAATCGGCTCAGAAGGACATGAGAACGAATCCGCCGAACGAAGGAGGAGTTAATGGAACACATGGACGAGGAATCCTAACACGTACGATGAGAAAGAATTCTGATATCACCACTAGTCGTACGGACATCACACTACCGACTGCTACAGACTGGGCGTTAAACTCGCTACGAAACTTATAGCCGATGCACTTGGGGATACGATAAGCTTGAAGAATTTCGACGATGGCAAAACCGGAGAAAATGAGCCGAACCAAGAAGATCAAGAGTGAAACCTCGAGAAGGGCTGGCTGAAATTGGCAAGCGAAGGAGAATAAAGGACAAAGATCCTAAGGTGAATAATCAACAAAGGATAACTATGATATTAGAAGGACGACAAAACCGCCAAAGTACCAGACAATCCGTCGACCCTTAGCCGAGACGGCCATGGAGAGTCGACAGTCGACGAAAGGATCAAGGAAAAGCGTCCACCGGAGCATGTGGTACCAATTCCCGAACAACACCATATCATTCGAAGACAATTTGATCCCAAGCTTCGATCAACCGCGCGGTAAACCTCTCATCATTGAGCTGATCATCAAAAATTACCATGTGCCGGGAATCCTAGTCGACACTGGAAGATCCGTGGATGTAATCTTCTGTTAAACTTTAAAAAGGATGAACATAAGCTTGAACGAGGTAACACCTATCTAATCATCTTTAGCTGGATTTGCTGGAGACATCATAGCCATTTTTGGAAAGATTAAGCTACAGATACTCGCTGGAGGAATCACCAAGGTCGTCAAATTTTCAGTCATAGACCGTCCAACAATCTACGGAGCGATCATGAGAATTCCATGGATAAACTCCATAAAAGCTGTCCCGTCGACTTATCATGTATGCATGAAGTTCCCAACCTTTTCCGGGATAAGGACAATTTGGGGAAGCCGAGGGCAGCAAACTCCAAGTAGCCACCGAAGCACCAAGTCAGGTCGACAAACAGACATGCCAGAGAGAAGTTATCCGCCCCGCTGGATGAACAACCACGGTCAACGTTTTCTGCAGGAGATTTGGTCCAAAGGAGAGTATGGAAAAATCCGACACTTCGAAGCACCGAATCGGATCGGGAAGGACCATACATGATCACCAGAGAAATCCGCCCCGAAGTATACGAGCTCGAAATCATGGACAACACTAGGAAACTGAAATGATGGAACGTGATGCATATAAAGAAATTCCGCTACTAAAGACTTCGAAACGTCTAAAAAAAATTCAAAACGCTTTGAACTACGGGACGGCTTGAACCCCGAAAATGGTACGTAGGCAGCCGATCTTTTGATCGGTTCAATTGTCCCTCCTCTAAAAAAGGGTGGGAATGGGTCCGTATATATCTATTCTTCCACATCAGAATTCATAATTTTTTTAAAAAATATTTCGGGCTCAGCATAAGCTTTTCGGGAAAAAGTTACTCGGAAATATTCTGACACACAAGACCATCCACCAATCATATGGGAATCTTCGAGCATGCCAGCTTGGAAATCCGACTAGATTAGCTTAACAAGACCAAGTAACCCAAGCAGGCCAGCTCGGAAACTCCGGACAAGTCAGCTCAGAATTTCCTAACCCGAGCATATCAGCTCGGAACTTTGTGAGTAAATCAGTTCAGAAATCCGAGCAGACCATCTAGGAATTTCCGATCAGACCAGCTCGGACATCCGAGCAAGACGCCTCTCTAAGCCAAAACCAAAATCCATCCGATTAACTTCAAAACGCACTTGGACAGCATCCATGACTAAGATCCGATTCATTCTGCGCCTTTTCAAATAACTCGAGATGATGGGATAACAACAAACGCGATGTATCCGCAAAAGTCAACTCCACGTCATACGCTCGGATATGTCCGGCAACGAAAAATAATTTCATTCTCGCTTTTTGTTTAATTTACAATCCATAGAATTAAAATTAGGATCCGAATCTCGTAGCTTAACAAACTAGTTCGAATTGATTTACTATCGCATCATACCTAGTCGAGTCTAGTACATTCTACCCAAAATCCAGTATGACGCTACTTAGCACACTGGTAAAATGACGTCATAGGAAGTATATCTTGATCTGATATTTTAAAAGGTATGTCCTGCGGATATCAACACACTATCGATAACGAAGAATGTAAGACGAAAGTCTCACAGAACAACAGAATCAAAGTCCAGACCCAGTAAGCACAACACGCTGGTCTCGGCGACGTCATTATTGAGCATACGACCGACTATGGGAATATAAGACGGGAAACCCCCGCACTAGTACTGAAGTCAAAAGTTGTTTTTAAACCTAGTAAGACGCTTCCGAGCACACTGGTCTAAAATTCAACACAAGTTCGCAAAAAGAGTCAGTCTTGCCAATCTTCGAACTTAGTTCTGAAACCCAGTAAGACGGTTCCGAGCACACTGGTCTAAATCATTACAAGTCTGCAAGAAGAATATATCCCGCTAATCTTCAGACTTAACTCGAAACCCAGTAAGACACTTCCAAGCACACTGAACTCATCAAAAGTTTGCAAGAAGAGTACACCTCGCAAATATTCAAACTTAATTCTGAAACCCAATCTAACGCTTCTAAGCACACTAGTCTTAGTCGTCTCACGCCCGCAAAACGGAACCAAAAGAAAAAGTCCTCATTCGGACGAAACCCTTTCGACTTTCCAAAACTGATCGATACAACGACAATACGACTGTTTGTCCCCTTGCGGACCCGACATATCCGGAGATCGGAGCGATCCGACTCGGATCCATGCCGACAAGATAGGAAACTATGAGGTGGAGCTCTCAAATCTCGAGCTAATCAGCTCGGAAATCTCGAGCTAACCATCTCAGAAAATCCGAGATGAGGCTTGGAGGTTCCAAGCTAAACAGCTCGGATCTTCAAGGTCGACCATCCACGACCTTCTGAGCAAAACAGTTTGAACGTCTCTAGATATTCAAACTAAACCGTGACTACATAGTTCGGACGGTCTTCACGAACCTCTAGCGTTTGATGAATGATATGATGGGTTGAAGAACACTTAACAATAATTCCGAATACTTAAAATAGTCAACTCATTTAAAACATACAAATGAGTTAGTCCATATCGGAACAACCAACCGTCTGAAAAGAACCACTACATACGGGAAACGCCATTAAATATGTATTTCAGAACTATACATCTCCATGGAATGAGTCAGCAACATCGCCCGAAAACATAGAAGGATCAAAATAGCTTTTTGCTTTGGCTATCAACCGGTCATACTCGGGAACGCCATCCTCATCCAAATGAGATCTTTATCTCAGGTCCGCCTCTTCGGACTCAAACGTCGAAGGACCTTCAGCCTTCAAATTGGCGATCAAATCAAGTTTGCTTCTCACTGCGACAAACCGACTTTGCCTCTCTATGGCCAGCGGCAGTTTCGAGTAGATTTTGCGGAATTTGGGTAATCGAGACGTGATCTTCTTGAGAAATCCTTTCTTTCCTTTCTCAGTTGCACCCTGAAGAGACGCCTCGCGAGAAACCCCCTTTCCGCGTGTTGAGTCCTCAAAACCTCAGCTTCAGTAAAAGCTATGTTTCTCTCGGTGTCGAGGGAAAGTCTTGCCGCCTCAAACTCGTTTTTCTTGTCTTCGTTAGAAGCGTTCAAAGCGGCGATAAAATTCACCAAGTTTGCGTTATCGGCGGAGTGCCTTGCAATGCGACCTTGAATCCTTCAAAACTTTTCGTCAGACTCGGCGGCATGACGATTGATCGAGGCCCACGCCTGCAATGAAAATTTTTACGATCTAATCAATTGAGTTGTGGAAAAAGAAAATATTATCTTACACTGAAGGAAGATACTAACCCTTAGCATGTCTTTTCCTGCATTGACGAGAGAATCGCCACAAATCGTATCCTCGTTCTTTGTTGGCTAGTCTCAGGGATGGCGGACCCATGCGTAGAAGCTGGCTACCTCATCAATATTGGAATACATAAAACTACCATTATCGCGATCAAACCGGCTCAGATCGGAATCAGCATGCGGAACCTCAACATCCTTTCCATGTCACTTTTTCCGCCTTCGACTAGACTCGGATGTGACGACCTGATCCGACGATTCGGAGAGTGGTACTTGGGGGATGGTTATCTCTTCACCCTCACTTGGGTTGGTACAAGCAAAGGGAATACCCTCGCCCAATATAGGATCTTGAACGACCCATTCTTCAGGACCGTAGTAGTCGAAACAAGAAGACCCATTCCACTGACAAGCCATGCGAAAATCGAATCATCATCTTGAAGTAACACATCATCGTGACGTTCCTCGTCATCCACTCGTTAATCGGTCCTCATCGCTTGATGGATCATTTCCATTCGGCTCGCTTGGATAACACCCTCAAAGGAGAAATGCCTTTTCCAGTTCGTGCTCCCATTTTGTAACTTCCCGACGAGGTCGATCAAGTTCGGCGAACACCTTAGGCAGATATCCTTTTCTGCAAAGATAAGAAAAAAAAATATATTAAAAGGTCGGCCAACAACGAACATAAACGATGCGAAACCAAAAAAAAAAAATCCTCTACCGAATTTTCCCCATTTCGATTTCATCAGCAGAATACATTCCCCTTCAACGGACGCCTCGTCAATCAAAACATAGAAAAAATGGTTCCTCCATTGACGATTGTGATTTCTGAAATTCAAAAAAATGGTCTGATGTGGATAGCGATTGAGATAATACTCGGGGCCGCCCTTTATTGTAATAATGAACAACAAGTTCTAAAGATGTAACACTCGAAGATCGACATCACACTCAAAACTGCGGACTAAAGTACCGAATAAATTCCGCAAGCTACGAGGAGTAAGCTGATTAAGAGCCAGTCTCTGACGCCGAAGGTAGCGGACTATGAGCCCATGGACCAGAAACCAGAGGAAGCATGACATGAAGAAATACTCGTACATCTAGAAATAACCTTTCGGCGGAGAGTTAATTCGTTCGCTGGAAGATGGCACCTTGATCGTCACGTTTTTGGGAATTCCGAAATCGCGCCAAAACTTCTCAGTCGACGTTGCTGTGGATAAAGTTAAACCGGGAGGATCCGGAGTCTCTTTCTTTTTTTTTCTGGGACAAGCCGCTTTCGGCTTCCCCAGAGAAAGATCCAATGGCGCAAAGCTTCCTCTCGACTAACACGGGTGTCCTCGAACTCTTCCTTCATCGTAGCACTGAAGCATTGAGCATTATCCGGAAACGTGGCACACAGTCCGGCCGAGGAGCATGGTCGACTAGCACGAGACCTAGTCGACTGCCAAACCCCGTGAGACTCCCCTTCAGAAGAAATATTGGCACAGCCACGATTCGACACATGATTCGTCATACCGCCATGTATGTCCGCCAAAAAACGCCGCAGAACATAAGTCCAAACTTGGAAAAGATCCAAAGCTTCAAATTTCACAAGAACGAGGAAGAAAACTTTGAAAAAACTCACAAAAGCTAGGAAGGAATTAGAGAGAGAAGTTACCTGTTAGTTATTTTATTTGGAGTGAAGGAGTGAAAAATGAAGTGAGGAGAAGTTAATACTTAGAGATTTTACAAAGGCATGGAGCTTTGGGATGATTACACTTAATCATTTTGGCATAAACATGCTTGAGCAAATCATGATGGAGCTGATCATGATTAGGCATGGTTTCAGAATTGACTCGGCTTTGCGCAAGAAAATCAATGACGGCTAAAAGATCCAATAGGATCATCATGTGCACGCCGACGGATGCGAATCAACTTACTCGAGACGTTAGAAATAGGAAATGCCGTTCAAAAAATCCATCTCGCTTGATGTACTATACGACGGAGAAAAGTACGACGAACGATTCTTACAATCCGGCGACGCAAACGGAAGAGAAACAAAACAAAAATGGCCGAGTCGAATCTTTCGTACAATTGTTTTCGCCTTGAATACTAAATAACCTTGCCATCATCACACTCGATTCTGACGAGCTGGGGGGCTAACTGTTGGGGTCAAAATCCCTGGACGAAAATAATAAGTGAAAAGCATAGTTAAGCAATCGGGCACAGACGATCATCATATTTCATACGAACGGAGTTTCGTATAGCTAATATTTTATATGAAGCACTTCGTATCGATGATGTTTCGTATGAAGAAGGTTTTATACGAAAAGCTTCAAGCTGATAACATTTCATACGAAACGGACAAAACTATCCAACAAAACATCTGAACGGATCAATCGGACAAACAAATCACTCGAGAAGAACTAAAGACAAGAAAAAATATCCAAACAGTGTAATTCCGAGCTGAATCAGCTCGGATCCGTGCTAACCAACTCGGAAGTTTCGAGCTGAACCAGCTCGGATCCGAACATCTTCCTTCTCCTTTTCCGAGTATAATCCATTCCTTCGGAAGTTCCTGGCACAATCCATTCCTTCGGAAGTTTCGAGCTGAATGCACTCCTTGGAAACTTCTGAGCTAAATTTACTCTCAAACCTTCCAAACGGATATTCAGCGTAGCTCATAAGTTCGAACATTTGCCGACATCTTCTTCTCCGGACGCGCAACTAGCCGAACCCATCTTCGAAACATCAGTGTATACGTTCTTAGCCATTAACAAGAATCTTCGGATAAAGTCTTACGAAATATGAGTTTTGGCCCAACCCGCAAAACTCGTATTTCCAAAAATTTCGGCCGAATCAAGAAATCTACGCTAAAAAGACTCGGATCATCCGTTCTCGGCCCATTCGGTAAAATAGGTTAAGCCGCTGAAAGATAATCGCCACAAGAAGAGATAAACTCGAAGAATGGAAGAAGGGGATATCTCCGAGCAGAAGAGGAAAATCCGAGCTGAAAATGTAAATCTTAACGGAAATGGAAGAAGACGATAACAGGAAGATTTTCGAATATCTTGCAGACGAAGATTCTCGAAGCCGACTTGTCACAGCTATATAAGGAGATGGACTTCCTAAGACTTAGATATCTCGAAAAACCCTAGCATCTAGACTTAGAACTTAGAATTTTCTTTAAGCCTTTTTGGTTCTTGTACTCTCTTTTCCGATCTATTATCAATAAAATATCCTCCGGGTTCCTATTTTGGTGTGTTTACTCTTGAGATTTATGTTCCCTAAAAGTTTAGCTCTAAAACTTTTGACAGTGCGAGTTTGGACTCTCACACGCGATACTAGCTGAATCTCGATGTTAAAATTTTCATTATGTGTGATCAGCAGGAAAAATTCATCGGCATATTCTTCAACCGTGCGAAAACCGTGACAAAGATTTTATAGTCTAGTGAACATTGTGCGATCATAATTTTTTGGATGGAACACCTGTCGCAAATGTTTCTGAAATTTCTCACATGTTTCGATCTTTGGTTTTCCCGTCCGCATCCTTGTTTCCTTGAGATGCAACCACCAGGAAAGTGCTCGTCCCCGAAATTTAGTCGCAGCCAAAGCGACATGTCGATCACTCAGAACCTGTTTAAAATCCATTACTTCTTCGACAACTACCAACCAATCAAGTAACTGTTCCCCTCGTGAACTACTGATGAATTCATTTAGATCAAGGAAAAACCCGGATTCCTAATGACGATCAGGTAAATCCCGTTCGTCGACGCCTTTAACTGTTGACACTGATGTTGACGTCTTTGCACAAAAGGATTACACATGCTCTGTTCACAACGCTCATCATTTGAGCGATTTTGTTGATGTTGTTGGTTATGTTGATTGTTGAAGACGGTTTCCGCTAACTCATGAATTAAGTTAACAATGGTGATTTAGATGTTTTCATGCATCGCTAATACCGTTTGGCGAAGCTGATCCCATTCGGTGAAAGCTTCTTCTTTGTGTCGCTCATAATGTTGTTGATTGTTGCGTTTAGGTGCCATGATTCGAGGTAAACGAAAAACTAGACATAAACGTTAAAGTCTCTGATACCAAAACTGGCGGAGCCTACATGTGTCCACCCCACCTCATATTGTGCCGGAATGGTATTGATTCGATTAAAATAACTAAACAAGAACGGTTTTGTAGCTCTTTGATTCGCTTTCAAATGGCCGAGAAACAAGAGAAATTTTACTTGCAAAATATCTTAAGTTTAATATAAAAAATCGTGAGTCTTACATTAGGATGTGAGGGCTTTATAAAGCTAAAACTCAAAATAAGATAACGACTAAAACATTCATAATCTAATTGGGAGTTATCTATATCCCTTACATATTATTTAACTTATGAATAATAAGTAAAACCTAAAACCAAAAAGAAACTAGGAAAGCCGTTAAGTGCCTTGACGCTGCATCACCCACCCAAATCGAGACTAAATGAACTATGCTAGCCAACAATATTATCATGTAACCACTGTCACACACTCATCTTAGCAGGTTTCTGGTTTGGTTAGTAGGTTTCTTGACATCTCTTGCCCTCGATCCTTCAGAACAGACAATCCGGTCCAACGATCACACAGTCCCACTCGATCACCACAAGCCAAACTCGAACAAGTCACTTTGGATTCTTCTCAAACATGAGCGGTTTATCTCTTCAGAATTATCTCTCTTTATCTTTCAGTGTTCTGTTGTGTGAAACTGATCAAAAATCGTGCAAGGGTCGATTTTCTAGCAAACGTGATAGTTTTCATCAAGCCAAATCGTCTAGAAACCGTCCTAAAGTGCTCATGCGTCTTTCTGATTTGCCAAACCCAAACTGAATTGCTTTCTCACGCACATAGCACTCTTGTGCGATTTTTATCAAATAACTATTGATATATCATGGTTTGTATGAGTTTTTATAACATATGTTTTTTATCTAGAGACTTTTCTGCGTTTTTAGAGTCTTTTAGAGTCTTTACAGGTATTTGCATGTTTGGAGTTTAATTGGAGATTTTGGGAGCATTTGGAGCATTGTAGCTGAGAAGAGCATATTGGTGCCGATCATGGTTATCGGTGCCGATCGACGCCACTCTTGGTGTCGGTCGACACCGATTGTATTCCATAATCTTTCGCGAGAGTTTAAAAACTTTAACGAATTTCACAATTTCCGAGAATTTCCTCATATTGACAAGAAGGCTCAAATCGTGTTTATGACTATTTATGAGGGTTTTAAGCTATTGTTAGGCTTATGCCTTATTTTTATTCCTAAAGAGATTTGTAGCAGAGATTTGAGGTTATTCTCTAGAGAATTTGAACCCAATTTTTACATATTGATTTCTCTTATAGTTTATACTTCAATCATGTTTATTATCTCAATTTTCATGTCTAAGTAGTTTGCTAGTTAAGTTTAGAGTTTCTCATTAGGGATTTCATGAATTGTTAGATTGATTGGTTAGTCAAGGATTCATAACTTGTAGTGTTTCACCTTAGGTTGTTCTTAATGTTAGTTCTTGACTGATTACCTAGAATTTAGATCATGCGTTGATTCTCGCAACAAAAATTGGTTAGTTAGCCAGAAATAACTAAAGTGAGCAAATTACGTATTCACAAATAAATTTGGATTAGATAATTTATGAACAAATCAAACTTGGACAAATTGCATGTTTAGACTTTAGGTTTCTCAAAGAAATTTGGTTTCCTAGGTTGTTAGGTATATATAATTTATGCAACGACAATTTGTTTACTTTATCTCTGTGTTTTGAGTTCTAGAACATTGCATTTGAATCCTTGTTGACTGATTGATTTGATGATCTTGATTTCTTGAGAATTTCCTAAGCCTGATCTTCTTGATTTACACATCGTTTACTTGCTTTGCTTGATCACTTTTATTATAATCATCTCGTCTAGCTTAACTTGATTCAATAAATCTATCGCATGTTCTTGATCCCCTTTGTTTGATACCATATATACTACAATTAATTTTCCTTAGCCAATTCGTTTGAGTTTTGGCCACTAATCGTCCCACCAAATTCAGTTTGATCAGTCCACTTCATTAGTTCAAAATGACTAATCCGACCAATCCTCTCGGAATCCAAACCAACTTTGTCTGAATTCGACCAGCTTTGTACTAATGACCCCCATGGTCCGGATCACCGCTAATCCGGTCCAGAAATCACGAACTGAGCTCTTAAGCTCATTTTTGCCTTTGCTTTCACACATAAAACCTTACTTTGTCAAATAAAAACCCTGACTTTTAATATTCTACCGTCTTAAAATTTTGTTCATGATGATCAACATTGGGTCATCTTACTTGGTCGCAGAGTGCATGTGTTACAAGGGTCTCACACCCATGTAAATATTTGGGCGGCCCTTTTTCGTTTTCACTATAAAAATGTTGTTTCTCTTTGTAATTTTCCCAAATAATGTAGAAATATTCTTTAAAGAAACATACATACATAGATGGGAAAGAAACATAGGATGAAGAAGATTAGAGTAAAGAGTTTCAAAAAATGTTGAAACTAGTTTAAGGACTGGTCCAGTAAGATTTTACAGCGAGAAGGATCTTTTAAGGGATAAAATGACCTTTCTCGTGATCCAAAATACGAATCGTCCACTTCATTCCATTGGTTATGCTTTGTATCTTCGTCAACGTTTCCACACTGTCCCTAAACACCACTGTTCCTTCTGGTCTCAGTATTCTATCTATCTCAAGTATTATCATCACATCACACCTTTCACATCAACAAAAACAACAACAACAACATTACCATTCACAATATTGTTTAAAATGTTAAAGACTATATTTATTTAGATAAATATTAAGGAAATATAAGTACTTGTTATCGTAAATGTTGAACATTCCACCGGCGTGAATAAAATCATAAGTTCTTGGATACGTAGAGAATCCTTCACACCAATCTTGATATGTCCCTATAAACCCCCTCACGTAAATCACACCTAACGTTTGCTTCTCCGCATCCACAGGAACCACATTCATAACCCAAGACGAATATTTCACAATCGCTGCTGCAAATCCTCCAAGATATGCATTCATGTTCATAATGTTCTTGAATCTTCCACGTGAGAGCTCTGGCATTATATGTTTTTAATATAATATTCTCTCCTTCCACACCTTGTTGTCTTCTCTGAATTTCTCAGCATTGATCTCCGTAATTGTTCCCTGTATATATAGATATATATATATATATGATATAGATTTGATGTAATCTCCATATACGGTTTAGCATAACCCTTGTCGATTTAGGTATATTGTTCTGTATATATACTCTACCTCATATGTCAATAAGATCAAACACTTTCCATTGTATTTAATGGTATCAGATCCTAAAGATCGCTGACCTAATTCTATTCTTCTACATCATGCCGTCTTCTATTTTCTCTTCTACTTTGACCTAGATCTCGTCTCTTGATATCTATGTTGACAAATACTACCACTAATTCTAGCTCAATGGAGAGTTCATCATCTGAATCTCCTTATAATTTACACCATTCAGATATTCCGGGAGTACTTATTTTAACGGTGCTTCTTCAAGTAGATAGCTATTCGGAGTGGTCTACGGAGTTGTACAACTCTCTTGAAGCGAAACAAAAGATCGGTTTTATTGATGGAAAAATTCAACAACCAGCCTCTAATCCTGATCTTGCTCGTTGGATAGCGACAAACTCTATGATTGTTAGGTGGATCCATACATCGATTGATCCTGTCGTTTGTTCTACGGTCTCCCATGTGTCTGATGCTGCAAAGTTGTGGGAATCTCTCCGAAGGCGATTCTCTGTCAAAAACGGTGTCTGTAAGCATCTCTTAGAAGATGAGATAACTAACTGTAAACAAAATGGACAATCTGTTCTTGAGTACTATGGACGTCTCTCGAAACTGTGGGACGAGCTTGAAGCATTTAAACCTTTTGTTACATGTACATGTGCTGCTGATAGGTCGAGTTTTAATCCCTATACTAACTGCAAGTGCACAGTGATGTATTTGTAGTACTTATGGTATCGAATCCACAGGGACTCCGGTCAACGATAGATTAAGAACATAAAAGATTAAACTAGGAGAAAGCAAATATGATGAGAAACTAAAAAGCAAGCAGAAAGTAAATCAGGCGAGTTTGTAAGCAAGGAAGCGAAGCGTTAAGTCTAGGGAATTCTCAGGAAATCAGGAACACAAGCAATCAATCAATCGGGATCTAATTAACAGCTATTCTAGAACTCAAACACAGATATAGAATTAACCAACTGTCGTTGCGAGAATTCTCTAAGTCTAAGTGCAACAATCCAAATTCCTTTGCAATTACTAACAGATTAAACCAGCTTTAATTCCAAGTTCGATATGTTCACAATCTAGTTAAACCAAATTCCTTTGCGAGTAATTAAATTGCTCATCTAGGTTCTTTCTAGCTAATTAACCAACTGTCGTTGTATCAATCAACCTAACATCATAAATCTGGGTAGCTAATTTAGATTAAGCAGTAAGAACAATCCTAGATGAAGAACTAACAGATATGAATCCCTACAGATTGATCAACCTATAATTCCATGAAATCCCTAATGAGAATCCCTAAACCTAATAGGTAATCTACTCAGACATGTTCATCGAAACAGAAGACATCATAAATAGAAAACCAAATATTATAATATAGAATAAAGAACTGGGGTTCAAAATCCTCTCTCTTTCAAAAGCAGAATCAGCCCCTAACTCTCTCTGAAAGTAAAATAAAGCGTATGAAAAGCGTTGAATAAAACATAGCCTAAACAATGGCTTAAAAACCCTAATATAATGGTCTAAAGTCGGCTGGGGCTTCTTTATAATTATGAGGAACTTCTGGGCAAAGTTGCAATATCCAAACTCTTCTCATTAAACGCCGAGAATTTGTCTGCATCGACCTTGAGTCGATCGTTGCACAAGATGTGTCGATCGAAACAGGGCTGTGAATTTGACAGTGAAGTATCTCTCGGGTCAATACTCCAAAATGCTCCAGAATACACCATAATGTCCAATTCCG